>JBBPNU010000260.1:0-21158 GCA_038091055.1 Leccinum angustisporum
CTTATAAGCAATGTGATAGGCTAGCACAAACGAAACGAGAAAGGGAAATGTTAACGCTACAGCGAGGGGTATTGTACGATATAAAAGCGGAAAGACAGCAAAGGGGCCAACCCAATTACCGGCTATCGACATAAACTTCCGCCATCCAATGATCGTCACAGATATTCCAGAGTGCAGTCAGCACCAACCGCTCAAACGTGATGCCTCCAGCGCTCCCGAGACGCCAGCTTGCAGCACTTCGAGAGGGTGTTTGAGCCTCCATTTGCTAAATGAAACGTCGACGTCTATGAAAAATGCCGGAAATGAAAAGGAAAAGACAAGGACTTACAGTTATATATGTGGAAAAGGCAAAGGCGATTTGAACCGCGAGTTGCCCTCGTGTCACCGGGCCGGCAGACGAGAACAAGTCAAGCGAATGAGACCAATCCACGTGATCATAACCTGGCCACTGGAATAACGCGTCTTTCAGAAACACGACTCGGAGGAAAGGGAAATCGCAAATCTTACCATGATTCTCAATGAAACCTTGCGGATCTTGGGAGAACTAGACATGAGAGACACCACACGTTCGTTGGCATCTACAATCATGCGCTCCAGAGCGCCACCCGATCGTACCACTAGCTCTCGCATGGGTATGCCGAGGCCACGGCTAGGAGCTCCGATGAGCTCGAACATGATAGGCACGTGGCGGGGGGATGAAACGAGCTTCAACGATGGTGTCTGCGAAACGCGCTTGAAAGACGAAGGGAGGGTCGTTGGGAATGGTGGTTCTAACGGTGGATTGGCATAAGACAAGGCGGTATACGGTGAACGGAGTTCAGAAGGGATGGGTGCGTGGAGAGGGTCAAGGTAGGGCATGATTCAGACGCGGACGAGAAACAGCGATGAGCAGTCGACGAGGACACAGAACCTGGCTGGGACTTACCTTGAATTTATACCTTGGAAGTTGACGGCTCGCGAAGAGGATGAAAGGATGGACACTTGAAAGGATGAAAGGACTGCGCGAGCACGGGGGTCATGACGTGCTGAAAGGCAAGTCCTGACGAGCGGTGGTTGGCCCAGATCATCTGTCATCGATCATCGTGGACACTGCCTGCAGGAGATTAGTAGATGGATTGGTCGAGACGAAAGGCGTGACGGGGGGATGGCCTTTGTTTCTACTTCTCGATCGAAGAATCGTCGGCTATTCAATATTGCAATGACTGGAATGTCCTCGCGGCTGTCACGGTGAAAGGGTTTACATAATCCACTTACATTCTCAGACAACTGCTCCTATTCAACGTACATATCCAGCCTACGAATAGCTTACAACAATAAATTTTCTGAGGGTCAGCATCAGCATACATGAAGGGCTCGAATAGCGCGCAGCACAGAACAACTCACTATCAATTTACCCAGGCTCTAGCACTCTGGAACAACCTGAACCACGGACCCACACCATTCCTTTTCCAAGCACCCGAGAGTGCAGGTGGGTACCAGCTATTGCTCTCCAAAGAGGTAGCCCGTTCGGGGTGTGGCATCAACGCAAGCACCCTCCCATCCGGTGTCTGTACTCCCGCGATCCCTTCGACCCCTCCGTTGGGGTTCATTGGGTACACCACGGTCGGTGATCCCTGAGAGTCCACGTATTGGGTAGCGATAAGACCTGCAGTCCGTAAGGCCAGCAGCTGAGAGTCGCCGTTCGCGAACGATACCCGCCCCTCCCCATGTGCGACGGGAACGGGGAGTTTGGAGCCGACCATGTCGCGGAGGAAAACAGAACGTCGGGTGGCGTCACTTTCCGAGATCTGGATCATGCAGACCCGAGCTTCGAACCGCTCGCTCGCATTCTGCTTGAAATCGGGCCAGTTCTCCGCTCCGGGTATTAGCCCGCGGAGATGGCTGAGGAATTGACATCCGTTACATACGCCAAGCGTGAATGTGCTGTCGTTCTCGAAGAACCGCTGGAATTCTCTCTTCGCGATCTGGTTGAGACGAACTGAGTGAGCCCAGCCTCTTCCGGCACCGACTACATCGCCATAAGAAAAACCTCCGCAGGCGGCGAGCCCACGGAAGTCGGCCAAAGAGATTGCTCCGCTCAGGATGTCGGTCATGTGTACGTCAACGGCATCAAATCCGGCCGCGGAGAACGCCCAAGCCATTTCGATATGACCATTGACTCCTTGTTCTCGTAAAATGGCAACCTTCGGGCGATGTGTCAGGTCACGGAAAGGGGATGGATTGTATGAGAAGGCAAGGTCATAATAAATGCCCTTGTAGCTCGGGTCGCTTATGAGGTTGAACTCTTGCTTTGCAACGGCAGGGTTATCGCGGAGGCTCTGCATCTTGAACGACGTCTCTGACCAGATTTCCTGGAGTTGTCCACGAGTCCGAGAGAACAGTATATTACTACTCTCACGGACGACGAATGCCTGATTGGTGGGATCTTCGTTCACGCTGCCGATCTCGAAGATCGAAGCGGCAGGGAAACCTACACCCGCGAACGTAGATTTCAATTCATCAACTGCGCGTTTGCGTACTTGAACGACAGCACCCAGCTCCTCATTGAACAGCGTCGCGATAGCATCTCCGGAAGAACATAACTGGTCGAGTGTGATGTCTGCGCCGACCCGGCCTGCGAATGCCATTTCGACTAGGGTAGCGAACAAACCACCGTCAGAACGATCGTGATAGGCAAGAACCAAGCCTGTTTTTCTGGATATCTGACAGCCAGTGAAGAAGGCCTTGAGCACAGATGGATCGACAAGGTCAGGTGCCTCCGATCCAATCTCCTTGAATACCTGAGCTAGGGCCGATCCACCCATGCGCTTCTTTCCTCCTGCCAGGTCAAAGAATAAAAGGACAGTCGGCTCGCCAATATCTGCGTGGAGTTGTGGAGTCCAAGTTGCGGAAATGTCATCCACAGATGCAAATGCCGTCACAATGAGCGACAAGGGTGCGCTGACTTCTCGTTGCTCGCCCTCCTGCCTCCACTTCATCGACATCGACATCGAGTCCTTGCCAACCGGCACACCGACCCCCAGCGCAGGGCAAAGCTCCAGGCCCACCGCTGTGACAGCATCGTACAACGCTGCTCCTTCCCCCTCCTTTGACGCAGCGCACATCCAATTCGCACTTAACTTGACAAGGGAGATGTCTGGGATGGAGGCCGCGACAATGTTGGTCAAAGATTCAGCAATTGCCATGCGTGCAGATGCAGCGGGGCTGAGGAGAGCTACAGGAGTTCTCTCACCCATTGCCATTGCTTCTCCAGCGAGGACGTCAAAACCGTAGGAAGACCGAGTGACGGCTACGTCAGAGACAGGAACTTGCCAAGGACCTACCATTTGGTCGCGCGTGACTAAACCTGTGATGGACCTATCTCCAATAGTGATCAAGAATGACTTTGATCCGACGGATGGAAGGCGGAGGACACGGTCGACCGCGGCTGAGATAGGGTCGACGATGTTGGGGAGGTACGTAGAGAGGGTTGAGTCAAAGTCGTTGAACACAACTTTGCGTCTTTTGTCTTTTCGGGACATATGAGGTGGCTTGCTGAAAAGGGTAGACATCTTCAAATTGATTACATTCTGGCCGAGGAGACGATCGGTGACGATCAGTTGTTCCTCCTCCGTAGCGTGACCAACGATGGAAAAAGGGCAACGTTCTCGTTTCGCAATCGCCTCAAAAATGTGGGTCTTCTCCACGGAGATGGCTAGGACGTAGCGCTCCTGACTCTCATTGCACCAGATCTCCATAGGCGACATAGAGCTGTCTGCAACGAGAACGTCTCGGATCTCAAATGTCGCTCCGAGTCCGGAATCATGCACCAGTTCAGGTAAGGCGTTAGACAGTCCTCCTGCCCCGACGTCATGGATGCTTTCAATGGGGTTCTCGTCTCTGAGGCCCACGCACGCATCGATAACCTGTTGACACCGTCTCTGCATTTCCGCATTATCTCGCTGCACGGATGCGAAATCTAGATCTGCAGAACTGGCACCGGAAACTTGGCTAGATGCAGCTCCCCCTCCCAACCCAATCAGCATTCCGGGGCCACCCAGAACGATAATCTTTGCACCAGGTAGGATGGTCGATTTCTTAGCGAAGGCTGGGAGTACGTTTCCATAACCACCGGCGATCATGATTGGTTTGTGGTACCCCCGGATTTCCTTTCTCCCATCCTCCGAGGGTACGGATTCCGAGAATGTCCGGAAGTACCCAGCAAGGGCAGGTCGTCCAAATTCATTGTTGAATGCGCTCGCACCCAATGGACCATCGATCATGATTTCCAGGGCTGATGCGACGTGGGATGGCCGACCAAAGTCAGTTTCCCAAGGTTGCTCGTAGCCCGGAATAAGGAGGTTGGAGACAGTGAAGCCAGCCAAGCCAGCCTTGGGCTTGGATCCCCGGCCGACGGCACCTTCGTCGCGGATTTCCCCGCCGGAACCTGTAGCCGCTCCTGGGTAGGGAGAAACTGCTGTAGGGTGATTGTGGGTCTCGACTTTGATGAGGATGGGGTAAGGTTCCGATTCGAGCCGGGTATAAATTCGTGTATGTTCGGATCCTTGAGCCCAGAGTCCAAAAACAGGTATGGTGGGACCTTCAAGGACAGCGGCGTTATCGGAGTAGGCAGAGATGGCTTTTTTGCCACATAGAGCTTCGGTATTCCTGATCATTTGGAAAAGTGATTTGTCGTGAGAGACCTCATCTATGGTCCAAGAGGCATTGAAGATCTTGTGTCTGCAGTGTTCCGAGTTAACCTGGGAGAACATGAAGAGTTCTGCATCCGTGGGGTTGCGGTTGATGGGGGAGACACCAGTGACGAAGGCATCAACTAGATAACTGATTTCGTCGGGCGCGAGGGCAAGGCCCAGAATTTTGTTGGCTACAGAGAGACGTTCTCTGGCAACAGTAACATCCGCTGTTTCATCGGCATTGTTTGTCAACTCGACTATCCCCAAAGGGCTCGGATCTTGATGCTTGAATAGCGAGTCTTCGTGAGGTAGAGGGAGTTGAATGGTCTGCGTCATGCGGTCATGGAGTAGATGTGAGATTTGGGAGACCACCCTGTCGTCCAGCGTGTTGCCCTCTCTGAAATGGAAAGCGTACGCAATGCCTCTTTCGATTCTCTCGACATGGTCTCCAAGATTGCAAATGACTGCGATATCTGTTGCTTTACTGCTCCAGGGAGATATGGAACCGGCTCTCGGGATGACATAGGCAATGTTTTGATCGCTTTGGAGGGTATCTGCCGTGCTAGGTAACTGGACGTTGTCGCCATAATCAAGGAGGGCTGCGAGGGATTCCCTGTGAGGCGATTGACCTTTTCTGAGCTCCTGCTCAAGAGCCTGCGTGCGGCATTTGAAGAGATGGATAAATACAGCATCTACGGAGAGAACATCGCCGTTTATAGCCTGGATGTTACGGAGAAGGATCTGACGCTTCGTTTCTGTGAGCGCAGACGATCCAGATAGAACGAGCATGCTATTTGCGAAAAGGCTCAAGCGATGTCATTAACGGTGAGCGAAGGTCACCCACCGGGGAGGATCGTGGCGATGGATAAGGTGAAACGCGACAAGACGCGTCGGTCACTTCTCACGCTCAAATGTCGTCCGTGCCAACAACACCGACGCGTCGCTCGAAGCGCTTCCAGCAGCTCGTTACCCCCGTGCACCCGAGCGCATGGGCCGACAAGTCCACAACTTGGTCGTCAGAACCGTTCCACGTCAGACACCCCATCCCGCAAGATTACCAGGCCCTTGCAGAGGATGAGGGTTGGAAACTTACGCCGAACATGCAGACCGTGTTTTATCACTCCTTTACCCGCCTGAGGTCGCTTCCGCCTCGGTCCTACACTGGAAAGCCACGTACTTTGAGGTCCGAGGCGACTGTTCAGGAGGTTTTCAGTGTAGGTGATACGGTGTGCGTCGCGACGGGCACTGTGGTGTGCGATAGCGTCGGGGTCATCACATCCATGTGGGAGCTCAGGGCGGACGGATCGGAAGGAACGCAAGAAAACATGTTCGTTCGCATACACTGGTTTCAACAGCCAATCGAACTTCCTAGCATACGTCCACGAAGGGAGCACACCGAGGTAAGTCTTCAAACAGCCATGCGTCTACCATTCTCAACTCGCATTCAAAGAACGAAGTATATTTTACCCTCGACACGGAAGCAATCTTGCCACCCTCCAGTGTCGTCCGCCACTGCACCGTAACCGACGAACCCCCAAATGTTCAAGCTGTGACTTCTCGACAATCACGCTCGGAAAAGCTCAAAGAAAAGTTCTATCATTGTCGTTTTGCCCTCGATTCCAGGAAAGGACTCTACTATGATTTTTCCTGGAGTACTCATAAGAAACGCGCTCTCTCGGAGACAAGCGAAGAACAGACTAGTGGAAGGTCTTGGAACGTTCTCGTAGAGTCTCAAAGAAAGAAAACCGCCGGGGTTCAGAAACGCCCCAGGCTGAAACAGATCCCTGAGGAGGAAGAGTTATCGGTACGGGAATCTGACACTGATTATGAATATCAAGACCCTGGGGAGGATGCTGATGATTACGAGCTTCCCATCGTGACTGACGATGATCTCGACATTGCATCTGATGTTCACAGCGAAGTGCTCGAGGATGATCTCCCAAAAACTCCATCCCGGAAGCGTAAACGCACAATGAGCACGCCTTCCAAGTCAACCCCTCGAAAAGGTCGTTCAAATAAGCTGGTCGCTCCAACTCCTCATTCCAAAGCTGCCATTCGAAAGAGAAACAATCGCAAAGGAACAGTCGTTCGTGTCCCACCTCCTGACCTGACAAGAGAGTATTATAAGCAGCTACACAAACTACCCGAAGACGCATGGTTGCGAGCCATGCATGTTTTACATGTGGCCGCACGGCCAGACATTCTACCTTGTCGAGGTGAAGAATACGACCGTGTTTTGCGCACGGTAGAGGAACTTCTCGAGGAAGGGAGCGGTGGATGCATCTGTAAGTGTTTCGGTTTCTGCCTTAGGCGCTTTTAATTGTTGATTCTCTCAGATATATCAGGAGTTCCTGGAACCGGAAAAACTGCCACTGTACACGCTGTTGTACGCGAACTCAAGCGCATGGCGGAGAGTGGGGTGCGATATGAATCCTCCATACGCGGTTGTTGCTTATGGCACTGAGCAGGAAACGATCCCTTTCACATACGTCGAGATTAACGGTCTCAGAATCCCCGAGCCACAAGCAGCTTACAATCTCCTTTGGGAAACGATATCCGGTCACGATGTCTCCACAGACGGGCATCTCAAGGTTAGTTCGAAGGAAGCTCTAAAACGCCTCAGCAACCACTTCAGCGCTGGTGTGAGGGCCGGCCCGGGTGGACACGCATGGTTGGTAGCGATTTCCAATACACATTTTCAATGGTTAACAACCTACGCTTGGTGTACTAGTGTTGTGTTGATGGACGAACTTGACCAGCTGGTCACCACAAAGCAAGATGTTGTCTATAACTTTTTCAACTGGCCAACCTTAGCCGGGTCAAAGCTTGTCGTCCTTGCGGTTGCGAACACGATGGACCTTCCGGAAAGAGCTATGACTGGACGTGTTCGCAGTCGTCTAGGTGAGGAAACACCGAGTATAATCTTCCAACACTCCCTTAACGTCATGTACAGGTATGACCCGAATAAATTTCCAGCCATATACTACTCTCCAACTCGATGAGATTGTACGCGCGCGGCTTCTCGCATCCAAGGAAAACCTCCCGTCCCAACACCAACACGATGTCATTACTGTCGACGGTGTCAAGTTTGCCTCCATGAAAGTATCTTCCATTTCTGGTGACGCTCGTCGCGTACTGGACATCTGCAGGCGCGCTGTCGAACTTGTACATCCCAAGGGAAAGACAGCAGGTATCGATGACGTGAAGGAAGTGATCAAAGTGATGCAGAATAGTCCGACGGCTGCATTTTTGAGGGAGTTGAGCCTACACGAGAGGATCATGCTGGCTGCGCTGGTAAAGTGTATGAAGAGGGAGGGTGTGGAAGAGATAAAATGGGGGGAGGTGGGTTCTTTTGTCATATCAGTTGGTAACATGACCTCTGACGTTCGATAGGTCGAGCGTCAGCACTTGAACTACGTAGAGACCCTGGGGGAAGGGACATCCACTCGTCGACCAACTATCGGGGAACTCACTGTTGTCCTCGACTCCCTCCTTGCATCGCGGGCGATGCTGATGGAGGACGGGTTTACAGCTGCACGAAAACCGGTAGGCGAACGAAAGGTCATTCTTAATTTGGAGCAGGCCGAGATAGAGAGGGTTCTGGGTGACGTTGGCGGAAACTTGTGGATGAATGCACTCGGTGGGGATGCATAGATGGGGTCCTGAAATGGGGTGCTTGTTCCTCCACTGGCAAGACCTGCAATGTTCGAACCCGACATGATCATCCTGACGTTTCTTCGACAGCCTCCACTTGCACTACGGGCTTGGAAAATGCGGTATAAAACTATTGGATGGCGGGAACGCCGGGACATCAAACACGATGACCATCCAATTGGACGATTGTCATTCAGGTTACAAGTCCAATCGCATTGGTTCGGCTTCAGCTTGGTAATATTTGTACCCATCGTGTTGGTTACTTGTCCCAGGTCGCCTTACCAATGTGATGGCCTTACCAATGTGATGATACTCATGAATATAAGGTGACCGTGACCTTGACCATCTGATCGCGCATGGGTCATTAGTTGGATAACCCACAAAACACCCAGTT
Source organism: Leccinum angustisporum (assembly GCA_038091055.1). Classification (NCBI taxonomy): domain Eukaryota; kingdom Fungi; phylum Basidiomycota; class Agaricomycetes; order Boletales; family Boletaceae; genus Leccinum; species Leccinum angustisporum. The sequence goes on from JBBPNU010000260.1 coordinate 8,722, forward strand.
GGCATTTCTGGTGTCCACATATTCCTACATGGGAAATCTGATCATGCGACCACCAACTGAGACCGATGATTGTTCGCGACTCTCACCCACGATGAGTCCCTCCTGCCTCTCCCGAAGTCATGGGCAAGTTCTCCGTTCGCTCCTTTCTCCGTGAACAATGGACACCGGTTCCCATCCCAAGCGCTGACGTTAGTGACAAGTCGATTGTCGTCACTGGTGCAAATGTTGGCCTTGGCCTCGAAGCAGTCGTTCATCTGGCAAAACTGAAGCCCAAGCGTCTTCTCCTCACTACCCGCGATGAGGCCAAGTGCAGGCAAGCCAAGCAAGGTATAGACAGCTGTTCCTGGCTCTGCGCGCTCGCTAACTCGTGATCTTTTCCCAGACGTCGAACAGCGGAGCATGATGAACGGCAATCTCGAAGCCTGGCCACTCGAACTGGGTTCTTTCGACTCTGTTCGCAAGTTTGCTGACCAGGTCGAGCAGGAGGATTTGACGATAGATGCTCTTATCGCCAATGCAGGCTTATCGACGATGACCTTTATGAAGACGCAAGACGGATGGGAGACCACGTTTGTCTATACGCAGCGCCGTACTATTCATGCACTGAGCCTCCGTCCATACCAGGTTGCAAGTGAATTACTTATCGACGGCTCTGCTCAGTATTCTGATGCTCCCCCACCTCATCAAATCGACGACGCCAACCAATACCTCGAGACTTGTTGTTGTTTCGAGTGAAGCCCATTTCCTGGCTCGTAAGCTCACGGGCGCCACCAGCTGGCCCAGCATCCTTGGAAAACTGAACGATCAGGAGTATTGCACGGCTTCGTAAGTACTTCCTTGCACATTATTGCATACATAATGGCCCATACAACACGATCTGCTTACACAGTGTCATGATGAATCGGTACGAACTCTCGAAACGTGCGTAAAAGCAACAAATTCTCAGGTTCAGGGTGGTGGTGTTAACCTCATCCTTTCCCCCCAAAAAACTGAACATGAAAACAACAATACCCAGTGCTGGAAGTCATGTTCGTTCGCGAGCTCGCTTCTCGGTTGCCGAACCCGACGCCCGTCTCCGTATCGGCTATCAACCCGGGATTCTGTCACTCCCGCCTTACGCGATCGATCGAGGGCAATCCTGTCGTCAGCGTCTTGATACGCGCGGCAAAGGCACTGCTTGCGCGCCCGACCGAGGCCGGGGGTCACACGCTCGTGCACCCCGCCGTGGAACCAGGCGAGACAGTCAGGCACGGACGGTATGTGTCCTGCTGTGAAGTCGCCGAAGAGAGCGATTACGCTTTGAGCGAGGAGGGCAGGGAGATCTCGAGGCGTTTGTGGGTCAGTTCGGCTCTGGTGCTCTTTGCGCAATGCGTTTGGCTAATGTGGATTTCCTTTTTTTTTCTCTTGCTTCGCATGAAGACGGAAACTGTTGAGGTATTAGGCAAGGTCGATCCGAGAGTGAACCAGGTCATTTCGGAACATTTGTTGGCTCACTGAGCCTGCAGCGCTAGGGTTCTCTAGGGGATGTGTCCGTCCCACCGCCAGTTATCGCATGGATATATTATTACACACTAGCGTTCACAGCATCGGTGGCTGCAATGCGCTAATTATATCGCGACACCCACTTGCCGTGCTGCAGCAAACATACTCGGTCATGTGCGTGAGTCCTCATACAACCATATCGAAATGATATCGACAAGGTTTAACTATGAAAAAACAAGGAGACGAACTCATTGATTCATTGCATTGGTAGTATGGTGGCAGATGTACGCCAAAAAAACGGGCTGCCATATGGGCTATCCACTAAAGATACATCAATTGCCAAGGGAGTAGAAGAGTGTGTATGTGAATGTGAACTAACAATATATCGTTACGTGAAAAATGGGTATTATGATTTAACGTCAGTGATAAAGTAAGTGTCCCGATGTTGAGAACGATGGAGAACGACTATAATGCACTCCAAACATTACAAAAGGTTACATGGCATAGTCCCCAAATGGATTCGTGGTCCTCTTCGTCTTTACGGGACTGGCGATGCGGGCATCGTCGTCAAATGGCGTGGCGAACGGATCAACCGGTTCATCTGCGGGTCGTACATGCGTATTCGTAAGGAGGCGTGACGTTGACCTCGTGGACTCATGCAGACTCCCAAGACCCGCCAGCGGGCTAACTGGCATGGGAGCGGTTGACGAGCGGCTGTGTCTCCCTTGTGAAGCGGTAGCGTTGGGACGAAAAGCGGGGAACCTGGAAAACACATGATGGACGGGTTTCTGAGCTGTTGGGCGTTCCTCAAAGGCGTTATGGAGGGGCATGGCAAGGGGACCACGGTCGGGAGCAGGACTGGCATCCGCAGATGCTCTGGTATTCCGTGGTCGACCAGGAGGAGGCGGAGGGAGGGTGAGAGGAATGGCTTTCTTTGGAGGGATGTTGTTCATCCAAGGAAGCATGGGAGGCTTCTCTGAACACACAGGGGAAGGCGTGCCATCGATCTTTGGGAAGTCTTTCGGCGTAGCAGTCGACGCTCGTTCGAGGGAAATCACCAATTGCGGATGAGGAGCACGAGTGCCCGAGGGAGAACTGTCAACCTCCAACAACGAATCGGACGAAACACTATCCTTCTTCGAGAATAATCCAATCACCGGCTTGAACCAGGCCGACTTTGTTTTTTGAACCAACGGATCTCCCTCGGGAGTTTCCAAAACACCTTTGTCATCCTTCTTGCCAAAGTTCACGAGTCCCATCGAACGACTGATTGCACAGCGGAGCCAAAACGCCTCAGGTTGTTTGTTATTCGCGTCTTCGTAGAAGAAACTGTCCCAGCTTTTCTCAAAAGTAGGCTTCAGAGACTTGAGAGGGTGATCCGGTGCAGGAGAGGGCTGATTTGGTCGACAGAATAGGCTGGCGCTGAAGGGAGAACGAGTCTCAGGAAGCGGCGTGAACGAGCGTAAGGGAGGGTCAGCCTTCTCAGCGTCGCCTGCATGAGGCATGGGTGCCTGCTCTTTGAACGGCATCTTGAGTCCCTCGAGGTCATCTCGTTGTTCTTTCTGCCATTTCCGCCTTTTGTACGCATCAACCCGATTATTGGTATATGAATCCCAAAAGAGGATGGCGAGGCCCATCAACACAACCACCCCCCACAGCCCCATGAAGATGCCAAACATCCATCGTTCTGTCTTCAACGCGTCGACGTACGTCGCCACCAGTCTGCCAACAAGACCATGAGGGTTGCTCGAGGTACCACCAATAGCAGCAGTAGCAATGGGTTGTGTAATTTCATCGACATCGCTTGGAGAGAGAACAAGGACTGTTTCGTTAAGCCGGGGCATATCAACATGAAGGCTGTGGTTCAAGAAAGTCAGTGCCTCTTCGATAGCAAGCACTTTGGAACCAATTAAGCACTTGATGAAATCCTGCGTAGGCGATTCGAGAACTGTTCCATTGAAAATGGTGCCTACGAGATTTTGAACGTCGGAGTAAAAGTTGTTCAGCGTGCTATTCAGTGTACTGGTGGTGCCATTCACCCAGCCGAAGAGGCCGTTGTTAATCGTAGACTGAACAGTCTCGACTTTGGCATTAATACTGTTAGCGAACGCTGCGGACTGGTTGTACATGCTGTGATTCATCTGTGTCGCGATCGTGCTCGAAAGGTCTTGCATACTCGCAGAGACTTGAGCGGTATACTTGGTTTCAAGGGGACCAATCGCAATGAGTTGAATTTGGACAGAGAGCAGCCCGAAAAAGCCAATAAGAAAGCAGGCCAGTGCAGGGGGGTGAAAGACGTAGTGCAGGAACCAGCGAAGTTGGGTGTGTTGAGAAGGCGAGAGGCGAAGGTGAGTAGCCAATGTATAAGCGAAGCGTGTGAGCAGTGGATGTTGTGCGTCGGTTTGAAGCATGAGAAGATTATGGTTGGTGAGGGTTACAGACGAGGTGTCGGACGAGGTGACGTGACGAAGATAACGAGTCGTTGGATCGGACTCCCAAGCCTCTCGCGTATTCCGTAGATGATCCATGAGACAACGCCACTTGTACCACTCCAAAACGCAGTGACTAGCGAGGAGGAGGAACAACACTACGATCAAAATAATCGTGCCGATCCTTGCAACCTCGACAAGATCCTTTGCAAGATTGTCAACGGCAGAAGTATCGAAGTTGCTGCAGAACGAAACTGTGTTTTGCGCTGGCACGGGAAGCAACGTAGGATCGAATGTAAGTCCGAGAAAGGTATTGTTGATATCGGCCTTGACAGCCTCAAACGGTGTGTCCACCCTATCAGAAGTAAGGAAGCGCTCGTTGATCGGCTACACAACAACTCACAGATCCTGAATGGTATTCTTGATAGAAGACACAGTGGGCAACGAGCTATTAAGCTTGACCAAAGCATCCTCGAAATCGGTAGGGATAGTAATGTTAGAGAGGGCATCAAGACTAGAAACATTGAATTGCGGCGCGTGTATAGTACCGAAGGGATTGATCTTGTTCACAGCGTTCACAGCAGTCTGGATGGCAGAGTTGATAGTAGTAGCGTCGCTCTTGAGACCCGAGACGATGCTGTCCAAAGTTTTTTGCAAGAATGATGTGATCTGACGCGATTGATGAGAGAGGAATATAGAAGTAGGAGGAAACGCACATCCTGAACTGCTGTGATCAGCAAATTCAATCCACCACCGACAACAAGTTCGAGGAAACATAGGAATGTGGAACGGTATATGTCGATGAGGAAATTAATGATGGCTTCCATACAGGTGAGTGCCAAGACAAGAGCTTCACGAGCGCCGTTCATTATCCCATTGGCTGCATCTGCAAACTGTTGGTTGGTGGCGATGGCCAGGTAGCGCGGCATACTGGCAGCGCTAGTTGCAGCCTGTTCTGCAGCTTGACAAGCTGTGATGAGATCATCCTTTGCATTGGCAATGGATGATTGAGCATTGCCCAAGGAAAGGTGTAACCTGAAGATGACGAACAACAAGGAAAGAATGGGATAGGCCAGCCATGTGAGAGAGAGAATGTGAGGAAGCTGAAGGTATGGCTTCAACGACGTGGAAGGGTTGTGGCCTGCCAACGGTGGAGCCGAGATCGTTGGAGGTTGTTGCAACATTTGGGTCGACCAGCGACGTCAGAAGAAAACAGATGGGGTCGTACACGAAGAGAAAGAAGGGCAGGTAACGACCTAATAAGAGAGCGAAAACCATCGTCTACCACCTTTGTATTATTCGATGCGTTGTCATTGAGTAGCGACTCCATTGTTCGCGACAACAATAACACCTGCCATTTTGGGTGATACTGAAACGATCACGTGCGTTGGCTTCTGCCCGAAATGCTGTGCAAATTATTTTCTTGGTTCATCTCCGAGTCTAACGCGGAACGTCCACATGGACATTTCACACTGTGTCGTGGTCAACAAAAAAGATTCGGCAGTTATGAATACTAGTAAGTAACTGCCATCTGAGCCTAGTATTTGTCATTTGAGCGGGTCCTCCGGGAAGTCACATGGTCCGCATGACGTCATATCGAGTTGATAACGTAACCTACCAGCGAGAGCTCGCCGTCGATTGATTGGCTAGCACGAAACTGCATATACACCAACCAGTCAGAACTTGTCGGGCAGGCAATTTTAGCCGATTGATTGGTATACTTGCAGTATTGAATTTCAACGACCGACTTATGATGAAAAGCGTCCGGAAAGGAAATCCGTTCCGTAACAATTCTGGTAAGTGTCTTTCGGACCAAATAACAGTCCATGCGCCACTGCCCTCACAGCTCTCGCCCTGAATCTGACTTAACTTTGTTTGCTTGTACCCAACTTGCTGTCAAAGTCTTTCTGCCTTTCATGATCACTCCGCCAACGCCCTCGGATCTCTCATTTTTCTGAATACATACATAGTTATGGTCAAAGTGTTTCGTAGCGTCCTTTTCGTGCTTCTCGTGTTCTACATCGTTAAACGCAAAAGGTCCCAGTGGCGTCAGAGCAACACTCCCTTCCCCCCAGGACCCAAAGGCATTCCCCTATTGGGGGCCGTGCTAAGCATCAATGCTTCCCAGCCATGGTTCACTTACTACCAGTGGCGTAAGGTATTCGGTGCGTGTGATGTTCTGCCTCCGAGTTAGTATCTCCGAATCAGCCCTAATAGTACATCTTCGTAGGCGACCTCGTCTACACACACATTTTCAATATGAAGGTCCTAGTCATAAATTCCGCCAAGGTTGCTCGTGATTTACTCGAACTTCGATCAACCATCTACTCAGATCGGCCCAAGTTCGCAACCACAGAACCGTAGGCCACACTCCCTCCTCTTTTTTCCATTTACGTAATTGTTCCGGATAGTTATGGGATTGCAGACGGCACCATCCTCATGCCCTATGGAGACACGTGGCGTCTTCACCGCCGCATATACCACCAAGCCATGAATGCCGAGGCTGCTATCAACTATCGAACGATGCAGTGCGCAAAAGCTCGACAGTTAATCATCAATCTAATTGATGACCCGCAACACTTTTCTGTACATCTCCATGCGTTCGTATTTTCGTCTCCTGCAAGTCCATCTTTCAGATGCTCTTTCATTTTAGGTATTCCACTTCGATCATCATGTCAATTGTTTACGGTTATGATACGGCACCCAAGAACGACCCCTATGTCGACTATTGTGAGAAGGGCATGAAAGTAATTTCCAAGGCTGCTGATTCAAAGAGAGCTGCTTTGCTCGGAATATTTCCCTTCCGTATGTGCCATCGTATGATATGTCCCCTGACTGACTTCCTTTCAAGTCTTGAAACTACCTACATGGATGCCCGGATCATTCAAAGCGGAAGCGGCAGAGGCAAGATGTTATGCAACTGGGTTTCGCAAAATTCTTTTTGGGATAGCAATAGAACGAATGGTGGGTACCTCCTCCTGTCTTTCAATTGGGCTGCTTTCTGAAACTCCTCAAGGAATCTGGAACGGATGTACCATCGATGATCAGTGATGCGGTCAGGAGAAATGAGGTTAACGGCAACTTTCCAGAAGTCACACTTGCCATCAGGAATACTTCTTCTGTTGCATATGGTGGTGAGCATTCGTGAAGATTATGTTACCTTATCTTGTCTCAGATTCAATGCAGCTGCGTCCGAAACCGTACGGTTTTGCTGATGATATATTTTCGAAATACTGATCATAAGTGCCATGTATGTAGACATCAGCTAGCTTGGATGTGTTCGTGCTTGCCATGGTCCTATTCCCTGAGGCCCAGAGGAGAGCACAGAAGGAGATAGACACTGTCGTTGGTTTTGACCGGTTGCCCGATTTTAGTGATAGAGGTTCTTTACCATTTGTTGAGGCCGTTCTACTGGAAACTTTGCGGTGGCATCCTGTTGTTCCTTTGGGTAAGCCGTGACATTTCCTTTTTGGTTCGTGCTGAGTCTTTTGTCTTGTCAAGGACTGCCCCACGCAATTACTACTGATGATGTATATGAAGGATCGTATATCCCGAAAGGTCTGTCAGTAAATCGTCCTCTCAGCGGTGCTAACCATTTTCTGTAGGAACTACGGTCTTCGTCAATGTGTGGTGGGCTAATATTCTGTATCTGCATGTGTGGCCGAATCTTGACCGCTTCTGCAGGGGTCTTGCTCACGACGAAGAAATTTACCCTGAACCTTACAAGTTCAAGCCGGAACGATTCACTAGGGAGAATGGTACATTCATTGGAAACGATCCTTCATTCACGTTTGGGTTCGGACGAAGGTAGGAAAATATTCCTTTGCACATGATCTGAATCGATAGTTGCTACAGGAGTTGCCCCGGACGACACGTTGCTACTGCGTCGATATGGGTCGCTATTGCCTCGATGCTTGCAACCTTTGATTTTTCAAAAGCGCAAGATGAACATGGAAACGAGATCAAATTTTCACCCGAGTTCACTGCTGGCGCGACTTCGTGAGCGTCTGTTCTTCTGCCGCATGAGCCTCAGAAATAATCCAATAACCGACAGACGGCCCAAACGCTTCCCGTGCAGAATTGTCCCCCGGATATCCCCAACGGTAATCAAAGAAATGGCCACACAAAAGCCGTGACTTCTATTCCTGATCCATTTGGCTCTTTGCGAACGATCTTACTTCGCTCTCACGTTTTCCAGCCTATCTTGCGGATTTAGAATGATTACGAAAACGAACGATGATATCGTTATTCTGGCTGTGTGGAAGTTCATTTTTTAGATCCGAACGCTTGGAAATGACCCTGGTGCGGACCTAGCGAGTGCATCTACTACAGCTTTGAGCGCGAATGCCAGTCAGATGAAGGGTCTATCAAATTCCCAACAGCTGTCAGCACGCATGAGGCTGCTTATTCACATACCGCGGTAAGCACCGTATGCTCGTCTGCGCGTAATGGGTGAAAGAAGTCTACCTATTTGACCACGGGGCGCGACCTTCTCCACGTTGGAGCGCACGATGACATAAATCCGTCCATCGATGGCACGTTCAAGGAGATGTTTTCCTCGTCCGGTTGTCTTGTCAACTCCGTACATCCATCCTGATCTTCCTGGACGACCAACTGATCGGTGACCTCGGGTGAGATTCAGCAGACCCATGCGAGTTTCCAAGATGGATGATTTCAAATGGCTATTTGGGTTAGCTGGCGCGCGATCGGACGAAGGGAATGTCCGAAATTACTAGCCAAGTGACATCCAGGCAGTGCGAGGGGGTGCAGATCGGCACACGCTTGATGCCACGGAGTTAGTCTGTCATCAAACTACGCATCCGATCGGACCCACACAGGCTATTTAGTGTGCCCCCGAGGCCCCTTTGCAACCAGTCATCGTCCAAGTCCGAGCCATGGACAAGGTGGAATCGAAGACGAAGAAAACCAGGAGGAACTTCGAGTACCACTATCTCTTCTCCAGACCACTTCCCGGAAAGCCTACTCTCTTGTTCATCCACGGATTCCCCTCGACGTCGTTTGACTGGTACCACCAGATAAACTATTTCCAGCCCAAGGGATATGGGTTGGTCGTCCCCGACCTCCTCGGCCACGGACGAACGGTACCCAAGACCAATAACCCTGCCCATTTCCTGCACACTGCAGTAGGTCAGGATCTTGTGGATATCCTCGACGAAGAGGGCGTCGGAAAGGACGTGATAGCGATTGGTCACGACTGGTTGGTCCTGATGCTTGCTTATCGGCGCAAGTAACTGATGCTGACTCGTCGGCAACTTGATATCCGCCTACGTGACTGCGCTGATTGATAATGGCGAACGCCATCAGGGGTTCTGGCATCGCCAGTATTCTTTCTGTGAAGCACTCTGACCGCTTCCTCGGTTTCGTTTTTACCGCGGTCACTTATTATCCACCGTCGCCGTTCCCACCCATCGATCTCATTCTCGAGTTTCAGCGGCAAAATTTTGGGCGCCCGCTGATGGGGTACTGGAAGTTCTTCGGGAGACCAGACGCTGCAATCCAGATCGAGAGGAACGTAAGTTTGAGCTAGCGCGGTCGCGCGCATATTTTTCCCTCTGCCCAACTTACGTTCCTTTTTTGTTGTGCGTTATTGAAAAAAATCAGATCCATACGTTCCTGAACATAGTTTATGCTGCCGATCCTGAAATATGGAAGAGGTACATGAACTTTCCCGGAGAATTTGAGATGTGCATCAGGATGGACACCGAACTTCCAAGAGCGTCATACTTGGTCCCCGAGGTATGCTCGCGCTGTCGTATTGGACGAGTGCTAAAAATCCCTGCGATAATGAAGCACTATGAACATATTAAAACGTCGTTGCTTCAGGGGGGGCTGAGCAGCCCTCTCAATTGGTACAAATGCAACCTACTGGGCGTTAATGATAATATCAAAGCAAGTACGTTCTTCCGGTCATCCTCTTTTCATCTTGAATCCTGATTATTTTTGCGATGAAGCGGTATCTGACGAAGACATCTTGATTAAAAAGCCGGTTTTCATGGCCGTGGCGAAATACGACTACGTTTGCCTCCGGGATTTTGCCATAACGGAGATCAAAAAGTATGCCATAGGTGGTCTAGCGATTGCAGAGTTCGACACCGGTCACTGGACACACTTGGAAAAGCCAGAGGAGTACAACGATGCGCTCGAAAGTTGGGTAGTCAATACGTTTCATTTGTGATCACCAGCAAAGAAAGGATGATATAGATGTTGTGTCTGCAATCATGTAACATTTTTCGTTGTATATCAAAGTCTGAATAACAAGTAGAGAGCGCTACATAACTACTATCCTGTGATGGAGATTTGCAGTACCGATATAATCAGTGGATACACTTCTAATACCTGTATTTTCGTCACGCAATCAAGCAGAGACGAACAAGAAAGTAAGGAAACATGGCAGAGTTGCGGGTATGCACAGTTTGCACAGATGAAGATCGGGTAGATATAGAAATGTGTGGTCAGTCATGACCTGACGACCGATCAGTATTTATATAAATTAACAGAACGAGGCAGGGCAACATGGGAACGAAACACGCACATCTTATAATCCACTGTTGCAGTGTCTCCGTTTGTGGCGTACTCAATGGTGATGTCTAAGTCTCGATTATTCCGCGCGTTGGGCACACACGAGAGGCGACCGTTGATTTTTTCGCCCTCAGAGATTGTGACCGTTGAAGGCGTGTAGAAAACAGTTTGTCTCGATTTATTTCATCAGTATGATGGTCACGGGAAAAACGAAAGGACGTAATACTCACTTCCAGTGCGTGTACTGTGCGTGAGGGCCCGTCGAGAACTGGATTTTCTTGTGCGTGCAATCGAACGATATGTCGAACCATGCAAGGAATGCGTGAATGTCTGAAAAACAAAAGGTCAGACGCAAGAAAATGGATAAATGATGTGATGTACAGTCATTCCGTGTTGCGGTGAGCGTAAATGGCGTAATGAAGGCCAGGTCTTCCTTTTTAGCAGTGAGCAAGTTTATATGCTGTGGATGATCAGCTTCAACACACGTCGAGCAGAAAGGATCGCTAACCTTCAGCATGTATGGATCGGTCACCACGGATTTGAGTTCGACGGTGTCAACCAGAGGTTCCCGCAATGCAATGTCCTTGATGCAGGAGTAATCGAACCCATAGACATTGTCCCAAACTAGCACCGGCGGTCAAAATAACATAAACGGCGTTAATGGGGGTTTTACAATTGATTTTCTCCTCCTTGTAATCTTGGTCCTCGATTGCAGCCAGATACATTCTTGCGTTGTCAGGAAACATGTGTCCACCTGGCTTTAGATACTTGTCTCGAGCTAGCAGGACCGTGTCGAGCATGGACTCGTAGAGTAGGAAATAACCCATCCATTCAGATATGATTATATCAAACTGCGTTATCGGCAACTCGACGTCTTCGAGTTTGCCCTTGACCAGTGTAATCGCTAATTGGATTCATCGATGAGTGACGTGTAATGGAGGAATGGAGGACTAGCGTATGAGAATACGTACTATCCTTGTAACCATTGACCTCGATTATCTTTTGTGCTTGATCGATGATGTTTGACATGTCGATCTAAAGTTGGTTGGTTGATGGTGACGCTTCGCCACAGGATCGATAAAGTTGCTTACACCGACAACGTGAGCTGCTCCAGCCTTGGCAGCGAACATACTGAGAATGCCTGTTCCACAGCCAACATCGAGCACGGTCTTCCCTTTGAACAGATGTCCGTTGTTGACGATCGCGGCGCGATATGACCCAGTCCGGACCGAATCCTTCAACATTTCTTCGTGAATTCCTGCCCAATCAGACGGATAACATAAGATGCGGAGATCATATATTTTCTGGACAATTTCGCACCGAAATGCGCGTAAGAATCGGCATAGCTGCAAGAAAAGAAGACAAGTAAAGGTCAGAATCTGACAGAACAAGTACGGATGCGAGCGAACTAGTCTCTGGATGTCATGCCATCTGGTTGCATATCGCCCGAGGGAGAGGGTGTGGCACCGTTCATATTGACAGTGTCCATGTAGGCGATCTTGTTGGGTGGAAGGCAAGAAAAAAAAATCCAAGATAGTCGCGTTCCCGAAAAGGAAAGCCAGACAATGATCGGGTCAAGGCACCAACACACACAAACATCGCCCTCCGCTCTCTTACCACGTGACTCCCCTTTTCCGCGGTCGGTGCCGGCTCAGCTCTTTGCGCAGAACCACCACGTCACCCAAGATATGATCATCGACTCCAGTTCAAACTTGGTCCGTGTTCAGTTGTTCTCGTTGCCTGCGACGCTGATGAAGCTCTGTAGGTCGATTACACAGACAACCCCCCTGCTTATGAGCAGGTTGCCACGAGCAGCAGTAAGTAGTCATCGAGTCATTCATCCTCCGCGGAATATACGTTGACGGACGAGAAGATGTACCTAAACCTGATGACAAGCAACAACCCAAGGTGCCAGAGCATCAACGCCCCCCATCCCCCCCTCTCGTATCGCTCCATGTAGCACCAGTGCCCCGGAAGCCCCAGCCG
>JBBPNU010000261.1:0-21035 GCA_038091055.1 Leccinum angustisporum
ACGCCGAAAGGACCAGGTGGCGGGATGGGCAGCGAAACACCAGTTCAGTGTTATCACGGGGAGCTGGGCAGCGGCGACGGCCGTCGCCGGAAGCGTTATTATGCGTGATCCGTGCGTCCTTTCTTGTCTTCAAACCACACCAGGGCACTTGATAGATTAACCTGAACTCTGTGTCGGACCTACTAAAGCTTATTAACAATGCCGCAGAAGGTAATGGGCAGCGGACAGCCAAGCTGATCAAACCTTTAATTGACGGAGTAACAGGTCGTACAGGTGCGCGTGTGGGCGCAAGGACTCACTATCGGCGTAGTAATCGCCACAGCCGCACTCACTCATGCTCAACGCGCCCAAGCGAGGGAGATGAGAAAGGTAAGACCTCTCAGCGCCAGTCTCAGGACCATTACTTATTACCGTGTAGCATGGAGATCATTCTTGGCAGTACGCGGTTCGTCGGTCACCCAAAAATTATGTCAATGTCTGAAAACGAACATTCCCAGCTTGAGGACGAGCGACTCGAAAAGGATCGGGTTAAGTAGTTCTCATGGAACCAATCATGTAAATCACCGACAGTGTTTCAGATACAAGATGGATGTCTATGGTCTGTTTCACTCTTCCGACCGGCGATGCGATACGACCGGGCATCTCACACACCTCCGTTACATTCTCAATCTATAAAAACTTCATATCCAGCATAGCAACCAACACTGGTACTGGTAGCTAAATATGATACTATTAGGTGGTACCACGTCATGTATTCCAGGATCAAACGTCTACCTCATGCGTAGAAACGCCAGGCAAAGTAAGCGCCCAGTAAAGTGAGAGGAATGAAATACATCAAGCTGCGAAATTGTAGTTAAAACAGACGGAGATTCGAGGAGACGGGAAAAACTCACTTTGAGCCCTTCTCAACAGCGTTGGAGACAGCTGGGTGTGATGAGGCTTTTGCAGGCTTGGAGGAGGGGACCTAGAGATATCCCAATGGTTAGCTTGAAGCTTTTTCTTCTTATTATCGGGTTGGTGCTTACCTCTCCTTGCTCCAGCTCACCCACTAAGAGGCCAGGCAAGAGCGCACGAGCTTCGTCAGAGTGGCCAACATCCTCGAAAGCTTCCGTTGCGTTTTTGCCTGCAGATGTGTTAAGGTGCCTCGTCATTTATATATGTATGCAAATGCAACACACCTCCCTCGCTGATGATTACTTCGTCACCACCGGGGTGCTAGTTTCACATCAATATTGAGGGCCACGGTTATGCAAAAGAGCAATACCTCGTCCACGAACTTCGTCACATCATACACTATTTTTGGTCAACCGATTTTTAAAAAAAATTGTTTTTTGCACGAGTGGACACGCTTCATACCTTTTCCGTGCATGGCAATCCAAAGATTCTCCTTGGAGCTGTGTGCCTCGAGCTCAGTGAATGAGACGACCTTGGACATGTCTGTGGCGATGCTGGGGGGTGGAGGCAAATGAAGAAGGGAGAAGGAGAAGGAGACTGATGGGAATGTAAACACTTCGTTGGTTGATTTGGGGTGATATAAAAACCCGTACTGGGTTAGCAAGTTCCCACACGAATCAAAATGGCAGTTAATTTGTACAGCTCTCGGACCGTGGTGTTCGGACTTTGAATATGAGTAATGATATACTAATCCGGTGTTGTCTTACAGTTCACTACTGATTTACTGAGCCGTTGCACGCTACCTTCGACTGAAACACTGCCATTATCTTTTTCGAATGGCCACTGCAGTGCATTGAATCACTGCAAAAAACCAACTGGAAGAATTTCGGTCGGAGATGCATCGCTTGCGACCAGCCAATCAGAACACATCGCTGACAAAATTTGCGGCTTATCGAAAACGTTACATACGTATTGCTGCTCGGCTGTTATCCGTTGTAGCGAAGTTCAAGTTGGCTAAAAGAATCTGGGACCCGAGTGAGGCCGAACGTTCTTGCTAACTTTACGGTTTAATCGTCTCAGCCGAGCAAGAACCATTCTAGAGTCTTATTTACTAGTACTAACCCAGTGGTATCATCTTCTATACTATTATGCCACGAATTTGAATGCATTAACTTTTGAAGCCAAGATGTTGAAATTTCGAGGCTGTCAGTACTTCAGTGGTCAAGCTTTCAAGTGCGTTCTGTAGTCGCGCGATGGCAGCAGGCTCTTCTATGTACTTGTCACGCTGGATTGCTCACTGTGCAGTGCCCGAGTCGAAGTGACCAGTCAGTGGCAGTTGGCCAGTTTCTGGAAACGACCAGTGACTACATCTTATCGGACCAACAACAACCTTTCCCTTCAGCAACACCTCATCTAAGACTCTAAGGGTATACGCAGTTGAATGGCATAGTATTTGTTGAGATAGCCGAATTCAACAGTTAAACTGGCCGGCTCAACGATGGAGAGTGCCGTAAGCACGGTGCGTCACTACTGACACTAGGAAGGTTGCTTGATGCTTCGCCTTCGGAAGGCAGTGGTTTGCTTGAGCCGTTCTGACTCGGACTTCGTAACGAGTGGTACATATATCACAGCTGTCCGAAGCTCACAACCACTTTCTTTTATTATCATCAGTGCTACCGATCAATGTGGGGCCCATTAAGTTCATACAAACCATGTCTCGTTTTCTCAGATATCTGTACCAACGAGAAGCGGGTTGAATGAAGTATACACTACAGTATCTGCTTGATTTAGTACTCGAATGTCCATGTGCAATACTGTCCACAGTTGGACAGATAGACATTCAAGCGTGGACCATGCAAATTTCCATCTACCACTTCGCCTGTAAGAAACGAAAGCATTGTGGGCTGTGTCCCTAGGCAAAGGCGAGTGGGGTTCGAACACGCGTCCACAGTACTTACGACGGCAAAAGTAACAGAGCTCACGATACGCGTTAACGAGGTATTGAACAGAGGAACGTCTCGCATTCCATGGAATATTTATATGGGACTCCGAATAAATATTTTATTCCCCGCTATGGACCGTGCCGACAACTACCGTAAGCAACACCTTTCTCTTGACCCCCACCCAACCTCCAGCTAAACCGACATGGCTTTGCGTGACGAGCAAGCCGACATTCTTGGTGGACCCATCTTGCGAAGACCAGAGTCTGGCTTATTTGCTGCACTCTCTCAGTATCATCTTGTCTTCAAGTCGGTTACGCTCTTCGGTTTCTGTTTGCTGGTATGGATCGCATGTGCGCGCGGTTTCGAACATCTCAAAAAGCATCGCGAGTTGAGGTATAGGAAGTACGTTCACCACTCCGATGCATTTGTGTCTCCTTATAACATTCTATTCTCAGGGCGATGCGTAGAAAGCACGGAATCCCCGACTCAGACTGTCGTCCGTTTGCTGTAGCGTATGCCGCAGCCAAGCGTACGCGCCTTGGAGGCGAGGCCCAGGACCGAAAGAAGTTGACTAATATGTCGAACCATAATTTTCCGGAAGTTGATCAGCGAACCAATGCACAGAAAGATACGCGTGCCCTGAGGAGACGGGTTCCCGAAACCTGTGAGTCAAGACGTCTTAGCATAAACGTGGTTCATCTCATTGTTTCATCACGTATCGCGTTCGCA
The DNA here is from genome assembly GCA_038091055.1 of Leccinum angustisporum. Classification (NCBI taxonomy): domain Eukaryota; kingdom Fungi; phylum Basidiomycota; class Agaricomycetes; order Boletales; family Boletaceae; genus Leccinum; species Leccinum angustisporum. The sequence goes on from JBBPNU010000261.1 coordinate 3,567, forward strand.
AGCTGTACAACTTCATGATTATCAACTTCCTGAAAAACACATCGCCACGTTCGAGAACAAGCGCCCAGAAGTCCAGTCTCTCGATTTCGTCGATCGTTACAACCTCAATATACGTCGTCGAATGGCCATCCCAGAATCACTACTTGTAGAAAGGCCTGCCGTCCGTCGTGCGAGCAGAAGGGAGCTTGTCACAAATTTCGATGATAATGAAGAGTCAAGAAAACGCTCTTTCGAAGACGAAAGCGACGTCGAGCATGAAATCGTGAAGAAGTCTCGTATAGAAGGCGATGAACTCATCGATGGAGGGGAACACGCAGACTGGTATGCTCAGTACTCTGACGCACTGCCCCGACGTGCGCCCAAGAAATCTCTGGACCAACAACCTGACGATGATTATGTACATTTGGACGGCCAAGAGAGATCCAGGCGTGTTAATGACCTCCATGATGAAGACCACGAGCGCATTGATGAAACAATGCAAGGCGTTGACGAAGACGAAGTGACGGAACTCAAGGCTGTGGCGCGTGGCAGGAAACGTGATCGGGCGGAGGCAGGGTCAACATTTGGAGGCGATGATGATGAGGACATCAAGAATGGAAAGGCATCGCATCTCCGCAAGCGTCGGACCATTTCTCGGAGGGGGGTGGAAACATATGGACGAGGGCAGAAACGCGACCGCGAAGCTGAATCACCGGAGAGCGAAGACGAAGGAGGCGATTCTGAGACTTCACGCAGACGTGCTCAGCGTAGCTCGAAGAAGAAAAGGGGCAAGAAAGCTACGTCTGACGAGGTCAGCGAGGTATCGACGGAAGATCCTCGTGTTTCCAAAGACCCTCAATGCAGTGGTCGCAGGGTTGGTGACGAGTGGGAGGCAGATGGTATCCACTACAAGGTCGGCGATAAGGGCGAACGCCTGCGCCTCACTTTGGTGAAGAAGGCCAGGAATAAATACCACATGGTAAGTTCTCCCAAATTGGTGTTTCACACGTTCTTTACACGCTTGTCATTCAGCCGCAGGATTCCCAACATCCGGATCGGTCGGCTGCGCTGGAGATCTACGTGGAAACATGGATGACGGAGGAACAGTACAAACAAGCGGAGGGGAAGCAGGAGCTGGCATGGCAAGAGGTGCCAAAGGAGTCAAAGGAGTCCAAGTCTCCCGACGTCCTTGATTCCCCAACCAAGAACGGGAAAAATCTCTTGTGGGATTCGGTCAGAGGCAGTCCGGCTCGTCGCCCTTTTCGTCAGCTCATACTTTCTAATTCTTCGACCCGCATCAATCCCTTTGAGCAATGGCCAGCGCAGCCGACTCTTGGTCGCCGTGTGGCCTCATCCAGCACCACTGTTTCTGCTATTCTCCCAGGTATTGCTGATAGTCCAACGCGTCCTGGCTTCCGTGGCTTCTCGAAATGGGAGAAGCAGGACCGAGAGGCGGAGGCGATGGCCAGAATACGGGCAAAAATGGAGGAGCAAAAGAAGGCTCAGGAAATATCGACCAGCGTAACCGCCCCTGAACTCAGTATCAAGCCATTGTCTGTCCCTACAATCACACTTACTCCTGCGCCTACCGTAGCTGCAACAGAGCAGTCGGATAGTCGGCAAAGCAAGTCATCGGCGTTTTCTTTTGCCACCTCCCCTAGTACTATTCCTGGTTTGTCACTACCTTCCACTTCTGTTCCCGCTGCTACGCTTTTGCCTGGTACCTCGGCCGTTCCTCCTACAACCTCGTCTACAGCTTCTCCTCCGTTCTCGTCTACAAAACCACCACAAGCGCCATCTTCTACTTCTACAACCACCCCGTTGTCCGCAATACCGAATTTCTTTTCCAGGACGTCTGGCTCAAACGTAGCATCTATTACTTCGCCTTCCGCATCATCTGCAACGGCTCAGCCTCAACCCCCTTCGACTGAAAGCTCCTCCAAGTCAGCCTCGTTCTCGTTTGCAAAGCCAGATACGTCATCATTCCCATCCCCCGCAACTCCTGCCCCCATTGCAACGAAACCTCAAGCACCCATATTTGGTGCTTCTGCGAGTTCTTCATCTGTACCAGTGACCTTCGGATCTACTCCCGCGGATGGTAAGGCAGAAGCCTCAGTTCCCCCTGTGTCGACTTCCACTTCCACGTCTGAAAGTTCGAAGCCTATAAACCCTCTTTTCTCATTCTCAGGTGCATCTTCACCTCCACCCACTGCCACACCCTCGGGCCAATCTACGTCATCGTTACCCAAGTTTTCATTCGGACATCCACCGACGACATCGATGTTTGCAGCTAGCTCTAACCTGGCACCTGGCTCGGCACCCCAGCCTAAACTGACCTTCAAGTTTGGTCAGACACCGCCAAGTGCCACAGATAGTACTTCTACATCCACAGTCCCAGCTGCAGCTTCAGACGACTCAAACAAGCCACCTATGTCGGTATCGGCGTTTGGCACCACGGTTGGTTTGAATGAGCCTGCCAAACCTTCGCCCTTCGGAACAACTTCCGCCTTTGGGAGCTCAATATCCAGCTCACCGACGACGACGACGACGACGAAGCTTTTTGGGAAATCGGCCGCTGCAGACGGTGATGTCTCGACAGCTATGCAACCTAAACCCACCTTCAATACCTTTTCGTCTCAGCCCACTGGGACTCCTGTCTCCGGCGGCACATCAGTCTTCTCATTTGCTGGGGTCAAATCTGGATCTAACTCAGAGGAATCCAAGTCCGCAACTTCGTTTGGAGGTGCTGTGGGGGGCTCTAAGTCTACGTTTAGTGGCAACTCCTCAGAAGCCAAACCAACCTTCAGTTTCAATTCCTCTACTGAAGGTTCGAAGTCCACATCCATTTTTGGTGGCAATCAAGAAAGCTTGAAAGTTCCGTCTGTCTTTGGTGGTTCAGCTGAGGGCTCGAAATCAGCATTTTCGTTTGGTGGTTCCACACAGACGGCTAAGCCTGCTTCGGTATTCCAAGGCGTTGCAGAAGGGCCAAAACCATCATTTACCTTTGGTAGTGCCTCAGAAAAGAACCCCAGTGTCGCAGACGCTCCCAAACCTGCTTCCAACCCCGGAGGTACTACATTTGGTCCCTCTTCGTCGTCGGCGTTTTCGTTCGGCAAGGATGAAGTAACCACCAATATGTCCAACTCTGCGAACACGCAGACAAAACCTGCAACTTCGTTCGGTTTCGGAGGTCCATCAGCTGTGACCAACTCAATATTAGGGCAGACGTCCCCCTTTGCGACCAGGGGCGATCCGGGCCAAATTATATTTGGCAAACCCACAGATGCAAAGTCTAGTTCCTTTGGGTTTGCTGGTCCAGGGACCGGTGGTTCAAGCTCATCAAGTCCATTTACGTTTGGCAAGTCAGTAGCACAGAACCAAAATCAGGAGCAGTGATGGTTGGTATCTTCGCCAGGATCAGGGTGATGCTTGATGCTTTGGAGGTGGATTCCATGAGTGGGACTGTTTCATGTCCTCCATCTAAGTACCTTTACTCTACAATGTGAAGAGACAGTCACTCGATAACATCTTGTACACTACGCCCACCGTTTAAATACTTTTCCCCCTCAATATTCTATCAGTTCTGCAATGTTTTGAGTCGCATCGGGTTTATGTTTTGAGTCCGCTCGGTTTGGTGAGTAAGAAGGAAAAGCCCATATGAGGCCGGCTAGCTCAGTTGGTTAGAGCGTCGTGCTAATACATTCAGGAGTAAAGTCTGATGTACGCGAAGGTCCTGGGTTCGACCCCCATGCTGGCCATTACTTTTTCTTTTCAAGGAAAAAGAACGACACTTGACACGAGAAAAGAGAAAGTAAAAGAAAGAAAGCTTGCAATTGATTCGTAGTCAGACGCGATGCAGTGTGCCTGAGTTTAAACTCCGCGTCGACGCGCTACTACAAACACGCACAACATAGTACTGTTGCTCCACCATGTCTGTCTTATTCGAGACGTCTTTCGGGGACATTGTCATTGATCTGGATGTTGAACTCTGCCCCAAAACCTGCTTGAACTTCCTCAAACTCTGCAAAATATATTATTATAACCTGAATGCATTCTTCAACGGTGAGTTTGTCGGGAAGATGTTTCATGGGTTTTTGAATATGTGTCGCATTAGTATCGAAAGATTTTCTTGCTCAGACAGGGGATCCAACTGCTACTGGAAAGGGAGGGGAATCGGTCTGGTCGTACATCGCCTCTCAAAAAGAAGACAACTCAGTACCGCGATACTTTATACCGGAAATCGTACCGAAACTCAAGCATGCGCATAAAGGAACCGTCTCAATGGCTGTGGCTCCTTCGGTTGGCGGCGACAAAGGCGGTTGTGGCAGTCAGTTCTACATAACCCTCGCTGACAATATCGAGTATCTCGACGGCAAACATGCCGTTTTTGGTCGTGTTGTCGAAGGAATGGCAATCCTGGATAAGATAAATGATATTTTTGTTGATCAAGCGGGACGTCCATTCACAGACATTCGGATTCGCCACGTCGTCATCCTGGGTATGAGAATAAAAGACATGCGTCAACTTATACTAAACCTGATCTGTAGATGATCCGTTTGCAGACCCGGCAGGTCTCGTCAAGCCACCCACCTCTCCCACTCAGCCACCGGATAGCTCCACAAGGATTGCTGAAGATGAAGATGTTCTTGCCACTTTGCCTGAGGAAGAGGAAAGGGAACGTCGGGACAAAGCAGCGGCAGCATCTGCGCTGACACTCGAAATGGTTGGCGACTTGCCTTTTGCGAACGTTCGCCCTCCGGAAAACGTCTTGTTTGTATGCAAACTAAATCCAGTTACGCGGGACGAAGACCTCGAGCTGATATTTTCGCGATTCGGGACCATAATGAGTTGTCAAGTCATTCGCGACAAAAGGACAGGAGATTCGTTACAATATGCCTTCATAGAGTTTGACAAACGAGAGGACGCTGAACAGGTTTGGGTTTCATTCCACGAATTGACTCATAAATTGCATAGCCTTACAGCATTTCAGGCTTACTTCAAGATGCAGAATGTCTTGGTGGACGATCGTCGTATATGGGTTGACTTGTAAGCATGCTTGGGGCTGTTGGCTATGTTTTCTAATCGTGTTCTGCTCAGCTCCCAGTCTGTGGCACGCCTGAACACTACTTGGTCCAACAACCCCAAACTAGGTCTGCACCGCAAAGAAAGAGGGGGCTTCGCTGGTCGAGATGACTTGGAGGAGACGCGCAGATACCGAGGAAACCAGAGGGAGACGAGGCGAGGCGACTACGGAATGGTGTTCGAGGTCCCGGACGGCACCAAATCGTCATCCTCGCGCCGCCGCAGGCATAGTAGGGACAGATCCGAGGTGCGCCGTCGATCTCGGTCACGATCGCCGGTGCCACGTCGACAGAGCGATCGGTCACCCGGCCGCGGCCGCCGCTCACGTCGGGAGTCCTAATATGGCTTTGTCCGTCTGTTTACACCTGTTTGTAACCCAATGAACCATCTCACCCCTGTCTTTCATTCCGGGCCAGTCACCGTGGAGCGCTCTGTTCTTCCCTCACCAATCATGTAAGTGTCCACTCCTCTTTCTAATCTTCACATTCGCCGTGCTGTGCTTCTTCCTGACTCGCGTAGCCTATAAATTTGCAGTCCAGCGTAGCAGCTACGCTTTTCTTCTTCTATTTGCCCTCCCCGCCATGACGGTCTGTGACCAAGATTCATACCCAGAGGATGCCGACGTTTTTCTCGAGTCTGCAGATGCCGTCAAATTTTGTGTTCATCGCTGCATCTTGGCTGCTGCCTCCCCTTTCTTCGAACACATGTTTGCTCTCCCCCAGCCCCCTCCAGACGGTGTGGAACATCGTCCGGTCATCCCTGTGTCAGAACATAGCTCCACAATCAGTGCTTTGCTGCAGTTCATCTATCCAGAGCCAGACCCCGTCATCAAGTCCCTGGATGAACTCGTCGATCTTCTTACCACATCCGTCAAGTATGACTTCTTGGGTCCTGTAGCTGCCCTGCGCAAAGAACTCCTCTCACCCCCCTTCCTCGACGAAAGCCCCATCCGCGTGTACGCGATCGCCAGTCGATTCGACTTTGAATACGAAGCACAGATGGCTTCGCGGCGCACGCTCTCTTGCAACATCCTCGACTCACCCCTGTCTGATGATCTTAAACACATCTCTGCACATTCCTATCATCGACTTCTAGTACTCCATAGGACGCGTGCCGAAGCTGCGCAAGCACTTCTGAAGATACCACAAGATGTTAAATGCATCCAATGCTCGGGGCCATTTTACGGCGCTTTTGTCCCTCCAAAGTGGTGGAAAGAGTTCGAGAGGTTGGCCAGGGAAGAACTTTCTATACGGCCAACGACCGACGTCATCTTCAGTATGTCGTTCCTAGCACGAGTAGCTCAGGAGTCGGGGTGTATCAGGTGCGCTGGGAGCATTCTTGACGCGCACGCGTTCTTTGCGGACTTGAAGAAGCAGATTGATGACCTTTCTTCTACGATATGAATTAGACATGATCTTCTATACTCCATTCACTGTACTTGTTTTGTTGTGGTCATTGACCCGATCGCGTTCTTTTATCGAATATTTTATATCGTTTGTTTTCTTTCAACCCTGACACTACACGATTTCATGACGAACACTAATATACCAGCCGGATGTAGCATACACAGTACACACGGTTACATACACGACATAGCACGTCTCATTAATGAATCTTCCAGCTTTCGAGCTTTCAAGGCTCACCAAGAATTTATAATTATAGCCTTTTGTCCGATTTTCTCCCATCCATGCTTATCTTATCGAGTGTTGGGAAGATCCGTTCCAGTGACTCTCTCCCACAGCCTCTTGACTTGAAAGCATACTTATATCCATAAACCATGACCACACCACAGCTTGCCTTGTTCAAGGTGCCAGTAATCGACAATGAACCGATGGTAAGCAGACGAGTGTCATTCTGAGTGGATCGATCACCCAGTAGATGTACAACAGAGAAGTTATGCTGTGGGCTCAGCAGAACGAAAAGAGCTAGAGGCAACCTTGAGGCAAATGGAACAAGAACTACCCTTTGAGGTACCCTGTATTGTCAATGGCAAAGAGGTCAGACGAACTTTACAGCACCACCATTCCACGCTGAATTCACCCCACCATCTAGATCAGAACTGGAAGGCTGGCGAAGCAGATCATACCATCAGATCATGCCAAGCACCTGTGTGCCTACCATGAGGCAGACGAGGCCACTGTGGCGAGTGCGATCGACGGAGCTCTCGTCGCAAAGGCGGAATGGGAAGCGTTGCCCTGGAATGATAGGGCCGCCATATTCCTTCGCGCTGCAGAGCTTGTCAGTGGAAAGTACCGTTACAAGCTGATGGCGGCCACCATGCTCGGACAAGGCAAGAACACTTGGCAAGCTGAGATTGATGCGGCTGCCGAGGTGTGTCACTTTCTCATGGCACTATCATGACATCTATCTGACTGATTTGTACCACAGCTAACTGATTTCTTCCGTTTTGGTGTGAAATACGTGGAAGAGCTTTATGGCCAACAACCTCCTAAAAATTCCAGCGGATCTTGGAAGTGAGTCGGTTCGGTATTTGTTACCAGGTCCTCATTTGATGTGCCCATAGTCGTGTGGAATATCGAGCACTTGAAGGTTTTGTGCTGGCTGTCTCTCCATTTAACTTTACCGCTATCGGCGGTAACCTTCCGGGAGGTGTGCCTTTATCTACTTTCTAAGCTAGTCCTGTTTCGAAGTTGTTTCCACTTAGTGCCCGCATTGGTTGGGAATGTCGTGGTCTGGAAACCCTCTCCTGCAGCCACTTATTCAAATTACATCGTCTACCAAATTCTCGCTGAGGCTGGTGTTCCTCCTGGTGTCATTCAATTTGTCCCCGGCCCGCCGCCCGAGGTCGTGGCGCAAGCTATTGGACATCCCAGTTTTGCGGCGCTGCATTTCACCGGGAGTACTGTTGTGTTCAAGAAGCTCTGGAAGGATATTGCCGGGAATCTCGATAAATACAGAGGTTACCCTAGGATTGTCGGCGAAACTGGGGGAAAGAACTTCCACATCATTCACAAGTCAGCAGAGATCCGCAATGCGGTGTTGCAGAGTGTCAGGGGAGGGTTTGAATACCAAGGTAAACCCATATTCAGATGTCAACTTCAAGCTGAACCCTTTATCGGATTCGCACTACAGGACAAAAGTGTTCTGCACTCTCCAGGTTGTACATTTCCTCTTCGATCTGGAATGGTGGATTCAAAGATCAGTTCTTGGCTGAGATCGCGAAGATCAAAGTTGGAGCTTTCCGAGACTTTTCCCATTTCATGGGTCCTGTCATGTACTGTTTCATCTCTATCGCGTGTGGTCTACTTTGATAAGTGATTTGTTTCAGTGGCCGACCTGCCTACGATAAGATCCTGAGCTACATCGAGAAGGCAAAGGCCGCTGGTGGCGAGATTCTTACCGGAGGAACTGGTATGTTGGGGCATGCGCATTCTGTTAAGCACTCACAATTGTGGTACCCCAGGGGATGATTCCAAGGGCTTTTTCATTCAGCCAACCGTCATCTTGACAAAGGATCCTCAGTCAGTAACCATGACTGAGGAGATCTTTGGTCCGGTCACTACGGTATTTGCCTGATTCCAACTTGAAGTTAGTGGAGCTTACTAAAAGGATGCCTGTCATACAGGTCTACGTATACGACGATGCGGACTTCGAGAAGACACTGGAATTGATTGACAATACATCGGCCTATGCGCTGACTGGTTCTATGTAAGCCAAAGAGCCCTGATGCATTCAGAGAATCACATGCTGAACTACGCTTTAGCTTCGCCGCTGACCGAAAGGCACTCCTCACTGCCACGAACAAGTTACGCAATGCGGCTGGTAATGTTTATTACAACGAGAAGTGCACAGGTGCTGTCGTTGGACAACAGCCCTTCGGCGGAGGACGCGCGAGCGGAACCAACGATAAGGCGGGAAGCATCAGTATTTTCTATCGTTTCGTGTCTGCCAGAAGCATCAAGGAGAACTTTGTGGGGCTGGAGAATTTCCAGTATCCATCCAACATTGTTTGAAAGGGAAAGTCAGCTCGATGGAGTATTTACTTCGATGGAGCCTCCGAACTGTAATAGTACTACCTTATACATTTGAGCAAGTGGGTGTGGGTAACGGTGTGGCCACGATAGATCCACGGTGTCTATCCTTTTCACTGGCAAACCCTGGCATGATATGGGTCTCGTTCGGTCAGCGGCGGCGAGTTCACTCTCATTTCTTCCTCGGCATCTTGCCTTTCGTTCCATCCACCATTGCAGTGCCGTCCTCAGGGGGTCTCAAAATAATCAACATCCGAACTGGACAGGGGAAGAATCAGTGCAAGATGCGGTCTTGCGGATGCTAATCGACAAGTATAAACCACTGCGGTCTGGGCACATCCGATCCGCAGACGACAAGCTGAGGGATTCACCGCCGCAGGTTCGGCAGTCCATTGTCTCTGCTGCGCAGCCTGACGTGGCTGCTCCCCCTCCCACCAGCCCATGGCAAGAGACGGCGGGCACACCGTTGCTTCCCAGCATCAAGGGTCATAGACCCTGGCACACCACCTTTAAGGCACCCTCACATGCGACTGCGTCGATAAAGTTGGGCAACTTTGCTACATCCCCTGTCCGCTCATCCGCTGGATCTGACGACAGCCAAGAAAGTACGATACGGACTGAGAGGGAACTGGCGAAACGCAAGCAACAGGCTCACCGGTTGTCACACGCACGCGAGTCCACCCTGGATTACCGGCTTGGCCTGAGAGGCGGAGGAACCAGAAACGGGCTTGCTTCCTCTCAAAGAAATCCTGTCAGCCTGAAAGGATGGCAGAGCCTGGTAGAAGATCGCATAGAGGCACGAAAGCTTTCTCCTGTGGATCAAAACATTGACTCAATGTTTCGTAATCCATGTAGAAAGCACGGCTCGCCGGTCAATTCGACCAGGTGAAAGGCAAGGGGAAGCCGATTGCGCGGCTGAACGAGGAGCGCAATCCATTCATTAGCAGGGAGGAGTTTCTGATGAATCGAATAGTGCAACGCAATGGCGCTGCACCCCCATGGGTCGAGATTCAAATGGGTCAGTCAGACAAATGCTCTACTAAATCGCTTGCGGGTTGATTGTTGCGCCATAGAGTTGGAAGCTGCAGAGAACGCCTTTCGAGAAACCTTGAAACAGTCGTGGACCAGATCTGCGATTCGGACGTTGACCACAACTCAGTCCGCTCCGTCCTTGCCGTCGATAGCACTTGTTGCATCCCTGCGTAATCGGGAATGGGAGGAGCGAGAACGGTCTTACCACGACACGGCCATCGCTGAACTAAACTCGCTCGTTCGTAAATACAATGCAATGGCACCGTATGCGGTCCGTCGACCATATTATGCCCGGACCACCGAGCTCGACAGGGCCTACCAGGACAGCGCGGAAGAAATCCTTCGTGGGATACATGAAAGAAGTCGGGGTCCGCTACGTCCCGAGGAGAAATGTTCCTGCGCAGATGATGTTCCGCGACGGGTTGGCGTGCTTCTCCGTTTTTGGAATCTCCTTCTGCAGTGGCTGCGAGCATTCAGGAGGCGGTTCACCAAGGCTGGTTGACAATCTACTAAACTGTAAAGTACTCACGTATGACAGATCCCTAGTCCTAATCCATTGGAGCGTATATCATGTAACTTCGTCTTACTGTGATCAACAAATTGTCTCATGTCTTACTACAGATCCCTTGACAGTGTAGGCGAAATTTGGCTTATTTTTGATGCGTTGCAGGGGCAGGCTACAGCTGCAACGTGTTACAGGAACGTAATCAGGACCGCGGCGCTTCGCTTGCGAGCATCACAAGTCGCTGCAGCGGGAATGCAAATAGGCCAAGTGTTTGCCAAACAACTGCACTGCGCGCCTGCTTATTAGCAGAACAATGGGATGCAACACGGAGATGCCAAATTTACGTATTGCTGGACGTTCTCTGACGAGACAACAACAATGGCGGACTAGGTTTTACCGGTAAACGATTTCCACGGCAATATCTGCCTCGTGCCCGCCTCGCCTTTTGAGGACGGGGCCATCTCAACTGTGGGAATCTAATCTATAAAAACCCAACCACCCTGCTTTTTTATCCCCCATTATTTCCACTTTTTTATCCCCTGCACCTCCTTCCTTCTCTTTCCTCCGTCCAAATGGCTACATACGAGAGAATCGAGGAGTTCAAATCCGTCCCTTACACTAGTGAAATTTCTGTTCGTGTTCTTGTTCTCCTCGTCTGTTACGGTCCTGAGGTCACAACTTACTTCAGCCTGGTGAAATTGTCGCCGTCAACCACGACCGTTACGGTCGCAAGGAAGGTCTTGTTGTCGGCTCTTTCACTGACAGTCTTGTAAGTCGAGATTTCCCCTTCGCAGTTGCGTCGGCTCAACATCGGTTTATAGGGCCGTCAAATCATTGAAGTCCAGCTTGAGGCGAACGAAATTTACCAGGCATGGTGAGTTGTATTCGTGCCCGTTCTGTATAGTCCACTTGTTTACCTATACTCTCTAGGTCCCCCACCGTCACTCGTGTGAGACGCACAGTGTCCTATTCTAGGCCTGCTCCTGTTGTTAAGCAGCGCACTGTCGAGCGTCGAATTTACTGGTGATCGCTTAACGATCGTTGTTTCTTCTCGACTGCCTCACTCCTCGGACTGTCCAACATTTTGTATTGTTATGTATTCTTCGCCCTCCATGCGGAGCGCGCTGTTCATGGTCACGATCCTCGAAGCTCTATCAGGAGTGGAACGCTTTCGCTTGTATGATAACTCGCCGGCGTCTGTTGGGTTGTCGGTAACGTGGACTGCTGTGCAGTGCATTGGTAAAGACTTTTCTCACTCCTGTGACGTGATCAAAGCGGTTAGATGTGTGTTGATACGCGACCAGTTGTTTTAGTAGTGTTTTTGGTAGCTTCTCGGAAGCGCAATCTACCTCTTGGTCTTTTTGAATGGAAGCTGCTTTTGTTTTTTTCGGTAAGAAGTGCTTGAGGATAATGTTATTGAAGTTACAGAGGTGCACAATAACAAAAAAAGTGTAATAGTAAGCATGATGAGATATAATTCAGTTTATGCTCGAAAGTCCACTATGGAAGATTGAAGAGACTGAGTGTGTTTATGACGGAGAGTGGGACTGGAGGAGGGCTGCGGCAAGGAAGTGGAATGGCTACGGAGATCAGGAGCTGACGCCGATAGACTCGACGGATTCACTGGCTCCGTCGAGGTGCTGGTTCCGTTCATCCGCGGATTTCTTGGTTTGAGAGTGACCGACGAATGACTAGCGTTTCCATTCGGGAGTATCGGAGATGCTGCAAATCCATTTCCATTCGGTAGAACGTCCGTTCTTGAACTTCGTTCCGATGGTGCGAGTGATGCACTCCGCCCTCTCCCCGCGGCTACGCTCCGCACAATTCGAGCACCATACATCGACCTCTCCATCTCACCTCTCGAGGCTAGCGAGACCGTGGACTCACTGACACCGTCAGACGAGTGGGTCGGCTTGAGGGTCTCCTCTGAGCTTCGTGGTGAGTCGCGAAGTGGATAAAGGCCAAGGCGTGACTGTACCACGCGTTCGTAATAGAGCATGAACGCTCCCGAACCTTCTTGTAGGACAGTTTCGATGCCGCACTCCTTGACGGAGTCGTCGCTGATGCGTAGCCATCCACGGCCAGGTCGGTACATTGAGTCGACTAGGTCGTCGTCGTCTCTGATGCTTCCGTACCGCAAACACTTTTCGCATTCGCATCCCAGAGGGTGAGCTAACCGTGGCGGAGCAAAGCGAGCCGCGGCACAGGATGGAGGACGAGGTTTTCGTCGGAAACAGACATAGTGCCCAAAAGAGTGTTGACCATAATGACAGACAATGGCGGTTAGTCGATAAATAGTTCTGGTTGTTGAGTACATGGCCTGGGTGGGTGTGGTGGAGCGGGGCAAGGTAGGTGGTGAAGCAGAGATTGGAACTGAGGGGACGGTAGAAAGGCTGCCGGAGGTTGTGAACGGAGTGAGGTCTAAGATTTCCGGGAAGATAATGCGTATGGGATTCTTTATCGCAAACTGGCCATAGCTTAGGGAACGGTTGAGGTGGAGCACAAGCACAAGTGGAGGCTGAGCTATTGTCAGACCACACAATGTATCAGATGGGAGGTAAACACACCCTTGCAATCATCGCCTGCTTCGTGGAGGCTCTGCTCAGCACTTTATCCAGTTTCACTCCCTTCACGTCCTCTTCCAGTCGGCCATGATCTAATGATGCTCTCAGTTTTACCTCCAGTTTCCTTGCATCCTTTGCTTTGCGCTTTTTCGATATTGTGGCTTGTGGATCTGCGTTGACAAGTCTCTCTAGACGTTCCGCCTCCAGTACAAGCCGTTCATGGGTTGCAATCACCGAACACTTGCGACAAATGCAATCGTTCAGCATTTCAAGTTTGGTGTATTCGGCAAGACAATCTTCGAGTCGGCAGTTTGGCTAGCTTCCGATGAGTGCAATACAAGTTTCCCGGAAAGATAACTCACAACGTATCTGGGGACCGCTAGCTGCCAGCTGTCAAAGGCAAAGTGCATGACGGCTTCCGTGTATCCACATTCAATGCAGCTCCTCCTGTTAGCCGTCAACCCGTCGAATACAGTCATCCCTATATCCCTGCCACCTTCCCCATCAAGCTGCGATAATCCTCCGAGGCCACGATCTCGTTGACGTTCCCTGTTGATGTCGGCAATTTCCTTCTTGATGCACTCGGAAACAAGCTGGAACAACTCTTGGGCATCCTGGTGTTCTCGGGAAGAAAAGAGGGAGTTATGCTTTCCGGGAGAATGGTTCACCAGAGCCTCAATGATCTCGAGTGGTCGGATTGAATGATACGAAGTCCGAGGGGCATTCAATTCTGAGAATGAGGACATGCATTCAGCGAGGATGCATCTTGCCAAAAAAAAAAAAGGCCGCACGAACCTTGTAGCAACACAAGAAGGGCGTCGATAACTGGTGACGCAACATCTAGCTGTACGGCCTTGTCATGAGCGGCAGCTAAATAAGGTTGTAAGTAGGATAGAGAGGCCATTGCCTGGGACCGATGGTAAGAAATGGGATGCACGGAGAGCACTGGTAATGAATTTGACCTGGATTGTAGAGTTCATAAAGCAGTATGTGCCTGAGATGTTGACAAGACCGGGATAATAGCCTTCGGACAATTCTTGTTTAGTGTCTGTCCCAAAGTTTTAGCAACCATTGTTCGGAAGGAAAAGTCTCGGCGCACCTGGTTTGGCATATCCGTTCAGCTCCAGCTGTTCACCGCGAGTGCGAATATGCTTCTTCCTTAGCTTTTTCGTCTCATGCGATGATGTGGCACTTGAGTGGTTGCCTCCCCAATTCCAAGGCAAGAGCGAACCGAGATTTTCGAGGACCATGAGAGTCCCAGACGAAAATCCTTTGAAGTCGGGTTGGGTACAGACGAGCGTAATAAGAGGAAGAAGGAGGAGTACAATTGGTGCAATTTGCGCGAGAACCGGATGTTGGAGAAGGTTTGACAACCAAGCTCTTAACTCTTCCGGTATGTTCATGGAGATATTCGCTTTCACGCTCTCAACGACATGAGCACCGGTGACCTAGTAGTTTCAGCGAACTCGCTCAATACTGCTGCACAGCGTCCCTACGTTTTAACATCAAACGTTTCAACAGTTTCACTTCCTTTAATGGCTACCTAGCGCAATGGTAGCGCGTTTGGCTTCGATTGCCCAACGGTACCAAAAGGTTGCAGGTTCGAGTCCTGCGGTGGTCATTCTTTTTCGTTTATTTTCTTTGTTTGTTTTCATCACGTGACTTGACAGCAGGCGCGTCGAGAGAAATGAAATGATTTGAAGTTGCTCGTCACCGATCTAGAAATACGCCAATCTTCAATTTGAGCCACCATGCTCCTCTCTCAACATTCTTCCAACCCTCTCGAGGTTGGCTCTTCAGATCCACGGAATAGGGCATATCACAGAGAGTATCTGTCTGCCCAGAAAGTAAATGGCGCTCAAAATCTCACATCTGAAGATGGCGGTAGCAGTGTTGGTCGTCAAGAGGTGATCGAATATCACAATCACCTTTCTCAGCTCTACAATCGGCCACTGCCCACCACCAAGCCACGGTCGAACGCGGACGAGCTACCTATCATGGTTGATCTCGACGAAAGCAACGATGAACCAAATTCTATGGATTGTCCGCAAGATATGTGTGACCTCGAAGGTTACGAAGATGACGATGAAGACGAAGACGAAGACGACGACGACGACGCAGATGCACCAGGGGAGACGGATGAGGAAATGACGATACACCTCAAGTCTGCAGAGGAGCGCGAAGAGATTCAACTAGAGATCGCTAGCTTACTGGCAGCAGTACCCCAGCTATCAGATGACTACAAGATACTGGACCGCCTAGGCACGGGGACTTTCTCATCTGTGTACAAGGCCATCGACCTGTGGTACCATGCCAAGTGGGATAATACGCCATGGCACGGTCATCATCCTCCTTCATCCTCAGCACACTATCAAACTGTGCCATACACAAAGGGGAGTAAAGTCTTTGTTGCTATCAAACGTATCTACGTGACAAGCAACCCTGAACGTATACGGAATGAAATATCCGTCATGGAAGATTGTCGAGGAACCCGACACACGTGTCAGCTAATAACCGCCTTCCGCAATAAAGATCAGGTGGTCGTTGTCATGCCCTACAACCGCAATCAAGATTTTCGCGTATGTGTCCGTACCATTCTCCTTTTCACATCACCTGCAGCCTTTCATAGGATTTTTATATGGGCCTTTCAATGGCAGGGATAAAAGCATACTTTCGGTGTATGTTTCGGGCGCTGCGCGATGTTCATTCTCGAGGCGTCATCCATCGGGACGTTAAGCCTGCCAACTTTCTTTTTGACCCTCAGACTGGCATCGGTACCTTATGTGACTTTGGATTAGCTAGTGTATGTATCGCGTAAACTCTTTTATTGATTTATGCTCATCCTAGGTAACAGCGAATGGACTCGTCTACGCCAATTCATGGAGCATGCCTCCATACCCCACCTTCACGAGAATTCCCACACGGCAAGATTAAATCACGAGAGGAGTACGACGTGGAACACCTCAAAAAGATGCAAAAAGAAGCTCGAGTTAAAGGTTCGTGGACAAGCGACAAAGTCGGATACCCAGAGAAAGACACTCGGTCAGTTTCAACGTATGAACGCATAGTCTAGCCGATCTCAGTCATCTGCAGGCCCCATTCAAAGGCTAATCGAGCGGGCACGCGAGGATTTCGAGCCCCAGAAGTCCTGTTAAAATGCGGATCGCAAACAGGAGGTAAGGTTCACTCTCAAAGAGGAGCCTGCTATCTGACTGTATGCGAAAGCGATTGATGTCTGGGCAGCCGGGACAATCTTACTTTTCTTTTTGACGAGAAAATTTCCTCTGTTTCAATCGAGCGATGACATCGAGGCTCTAATGGAAATCGCCACGATCATTGGTAGGCAGAAGATGGAGAAAACTGCGATCCTGCACAGTTCGTGCGTTTTAATGCTGAGGGTTCTTTCATAATGCTATTTTTTTAGGTCGCACGTTCGCAACAAATGTGCCATCCTTGACCCTCGAGGGTATCAGCTGGCGAGACTTCGTTGAGAAACAAAACCCCGAATTGATGCAGGTGCCGCGTCCTGACCCTCGCTATTATCCATATAATTTGCACGATGTACATGCAACGCCTCGTCCCCCGCCTTCGACATCGTCGGCACACACGATCGTCCCTAAGCATGATGGGGACCGCTCGCCCCCACGTTCTACATCGGCACCTACGATCCCGCCATACCCTACTGGAGAATCGCACAGAGCCGACGTAGAAAATGCGTTTTCGCTCCTCAAACAATTAATGGAATCAGAGTCCCATCGGCGAATAACCCCACGAGCCGCATTATATCACCCATTCCTCACGGACCCCTTGGAAACTGAGGACGACGAGCTCTTTCCGCATCCTCCCGGAGAAGGGATATGTCAGAAATACCACTTCAAAGACACGGTCACGGAGGAACACTGTGTGCTGCTCGACACGGAGGGACAAGACAAGGTCCGGAGGCTGGTAGCTGGAGAGGGAATAGCCATCGGGAGCGCACCTTGCGAGTTTCATAGAAAAGAGTTGGAATTGGAAGAGTAACAGAAGCGACAAGTTCAATTGCGACGTTTTTTGTGTCACCTTTGGAGCTGGTTTGCTGTATGTGTGGATGGCTGTCGCGCTAGCGAAGTGCAAAAAGATGACCACCGCAGGACTCGAACCTGCAACCTTTTGGTACCGTTGGGCAATCGAAGCCAAACGCGCTACCATTGCGCTAGGTAGCCTTGCTGTGGGTGGGCCGAGTGCAATCCGAATGGGTCCAGGCTGCGGTAACATGATCGGGTGCAGACGGGCCGTCGCAGGATTCCGAAAGTGTTCGTATCCGAGTCGGTGCTCG
>JBBPNU010000262.1:0-21035 GCA_038091055.1 Leccinum angustisporum
CCTGCATCGGCGGGGATGGATGGTGTCGAAGCTTTGTTGGTGCGTCCGTTATCGCTAGTCAACATTAACATTATCTTACTTAACCATTGTCCCGTGACCATGTCCCGTGATACGAATACCCGACATGAAATACTTCAGGCCACAATTAAGCGACAACTATATCTAGTAAGGCCTCTCGAGAAAGCTCCGGCCGTAGCGCTGCTGATATAGAAAGGACCATTACTACGAGACCCACGGCACCGACAACCTGCTCGACTTCCCAAATACGACGCAACGCAAAAAGTCCTAGTCTGACACGTGGAATGCTTGCGGTCCGAACCTGTGTCTGCGGCCGCTCTTTCGACGACATCGGCGGTTTCACCCGCCACGAAAAAGGATGTCGCAAAGGAAAGAAGCGACTATCTGGTGCTCTCTCCAGGGCGAAAGAAATCATTCGCGCCAAGAGAGCCCGAACTGGCGATACCATCCGCAGTTCGACTTTCGCTGGCCAACATGCGTTAAGTTCTAGTGCGTCTCGTACCTCAGGTCCCCCTGAAGGTCAATCTTTGGACGATTTACCACAGGTGAGGGCAACCAATACACTTAGTTATTCGCTTCGTAGTTGCCAATTATCTGTTTCTAGACGGCCTTCCCACAGCAACGACGACAGCCACGACTTCCGGACGTAGTTCCGGGACGTTTGTCAACCTCCGGGACGTCCCATGTTTCGGGTCCCTGCGAGGACCAGTCTGAGGACCAATCCTTGGATAATGTACTCCAGGTGAGGAAAGGGCACACTCTATCTACTTTATCTTCGTTATTTTGTTCTGATGAAGGAAATTTTGCTTTAGACGGCGTTCTTGCAGCAACCGCCCACTAATCGTCACGGATCACCTTCCCTGCAGCGAGGGTCGCAATGTTCCAATCACAGACGATCGCTACGATTTCCAGACGTACTTCCGGAACGTCTGTCAGCGCTGCCTCCTCCTGAGGTATTTTTAAATGCAAAAGCGGGATCAACAAGGGTCGCAAGCGTTGCGTTGCCGTCGTCCCAGACCATTCCGTCTCCTCCTGTTGAACGATCTACTCGGTCCCTCTACGCATCAATACGGAAGCTATTCAAGACCCAGATGAATAAATTTGGCCTATTCCGTATATACAACACTGACTCGCCTCCTCGCCACGACCCAGAAGACCCACATTCGGTTGAGAACACGTATTCTCTTGTTGAACCCCAACCCTCCAAGAATCCGTATCACCCTTATCCTAACGAAAGTTCGATGCGGCTTGGCGATTGGTACTGGAACCAAGGAGGCCAAAAATCCAAGGAGGATTTCCGACAGTTACTTGACATCGTCGGAGATTCCGCCTTTTCTCCTTCCGGCATTTCACAGACTGCGTGGGCCACCATTGACTCACAGCTCGGTCACAATCAATTTGACGGTGATGTTCCGGAGTGGCTGGGTGAGGATGAGGGTTGGAAACGCTCCTCCATCACGATATCGGTGCCATTTCATACACAGTCAAAGAGTGCGGGAGCGAAAGACTACAAAGTCAACGACTTTTACCACCGCTCAATCGTCTCAATTATCAGAGAAAAGATCACAAACCCCATTCACGCATCACTCTTCCATTTCGAACCATACGAACTACGATGGCATCCACCTCACCGGGATCACGACCTCAAAATCCATAGCGACCTGTTTACGTCTACTGCATTTCTTGAGGCACATCAAGCACTTCAAGACGGACCCACAGAGCCTGGTTGCGACCTGCCTCGTGTCGTCGTAGCGCTCATGTTCTGGTCGGACGCAACGCAGCTAACTGCCTTCGGCGACGCAAAGCTGTGGCCGCTGTATTTGTTTTTTGGAAATGAATCGAAGCTCCGAAGATCTCAGCCCACCAACAATCTATGTTCTCACGCTGCTTATTTCCAGAGTGTAAGTGTTCAGTGTCTCCACCAGCCCGTGATCTCATTCTTCCTTTAGCTACCGGATGAATTTAAGGATTTCTTGGCGGAACATTTGGGCGAGAGAGCCCCAAGTGAAATACTTCGTACTCACTGTCAGCGAGAACTGTTTCACGAACAGTGGAGGATTCTCCTTGATGAAGAGTTCGTGAAGGCCTATCAACACGGGATCATCTTACTCTGTTGTGATGGTGTCACCCGACGCTTTTATCCGCGGATATTTACGTATTCCGCGGATTATCCTGAAAAGTCTGTGTCCACCCTTCGAACTCACCGAAACTGTTGACATCAACTTCGCCTGAGTAGGGTTTTGATTGCATGTATACGAAACCTTGGAATGTGTCCGTGTCCACGATGCACACTTCCGATGACGTCCGTCCCTGGTATGGGTTGCGAACAGGATATGTCTCAGCGACAAGTATTGGTTCGGGTTGCTGATGATCATTTGCGGAACAAAGTCTTGAATGCACGGCGCCTAATCTACGAGAAAAACTATGCCGTCAACTCCGCAGTTGTGGAAAAGCTCCTCAGAGACGAGTCACTCATACCTACTCTGGTAGGCACGGATTTGATGGTCACTCGTGTGTTTGTGCTAACTGGTACAGAATGCTTTCTCAGAACAACTGCGCATGTTCGGGTTCAATGTTTTCGCCATGCTTGTAGTTGATCTACTACACGAGTTTGAATTGGGGGTCTGGAAGGCCATTTTCATACATCTCCTACGTGTCCTCGATAGCTTAAAAGGTAACAAATTACGTGAGCTGGATCGCAGGAAAGTTATTCCAACTCCAACGCTACTCCTGACTGATATGGCACGCTTATAGATATCGGCAAGTCCCCATTTTCGGCCGAGATACGATCCGAAGATTCTCAACGAACGCGTCGGAAATGAAGAGACTGGCGGCGCATGATTTTGAAGATCTCTTACAGGTATGTGATATCTCAACCACTTGAAGACCTCCGCTTGATTTGAGCTCGGTAGTGTGCTCTCCCCGTGTTCGAAGGCTTACTTCCAGAACCCCACAATGCTGCTGTACTAAATCTTCTTTATCTCCTCTGTTATTGGCATGGCCTAGCGAAACTACGCATGCACACCGACGAGACCCTCGAGATAATGGACAATGTCACGAAATCTCTTGGAGATGCCATACGTGCATTTGAGGCTGAAACTTGTCCTGCTTTTCACAGCAAAGAACTCAAGCGTGAGATGGAAGGGCGCCAACGTCGCACGGCTCGCACTCGTTCTCAGCGTGATGGCGCAACCTCCACCGCCGCTACCTCAACACGCAAACCCAAGACTTTCAATCTTCGCACCTATAAGCTACATGCACTAGGTGACTACACCGCTTCAATTAGGATGTTTGGGACCACGGATTCTTACTCGACACAGCTAGTGAGTACCTAATGTATAGCCGAGTACGTGGTTGAGTCAAGTCCTAACTTTTGTTCCAGGGTGAACGTGAGCACAGAGTTGGGAAAGGGAGATATGCGCGCACCAGTAGAAAGGGGTTTATCCGTCAACTCACTCAGATTGAACGACGACAAGTAAGAATACGTCGAATTCGGGAGTCCAAAACTGACCCACCGGAATCCGTTCCGAACATTCCGGGCCAACGTTACAACATCGGGAAATCGCAACACAGGCCCATTAATCTCGATCTCTTCGTCAACCAAAACTCAGGTGATCCTGCCATAGCGGTGTGTACTTGATCTTCCGTTCTGGCCCCGACTAAATGGAGTACAAGCAGGACTTCATCCCCAAGCTGAGGCGCCACCTTTATCCTCGCATCCGTTCAATCCATCTAGATGCTACGGAATCGAGTGCTGATCATCTGCAACCGGGCCTGGACAACAGCTACAATGTATCGGAGGCCACCCTAAATCAGGTATTATTCAAGGGCGGTCGCATCTACCAGCACAACGTCTTTCGCGTTAACTATACCACATACGACCTTGACCGCGGCCAAGACAATTTCAACCCCAATAGCGACCACTGTAATATAATGATGCTGGCTAGAAGACGCGAAGAAGAATCAGAAGTGGTCTCACATCGCTTCTGTTATGCTCGAGTGATTGGGATCTATCACGCAAATGTCCAATATATTGGTCCACAGCTCAAGGATTACAGCGCCAGTCGACTAGACTTCTTGCACGTGCAATGGTTCGATTTGGTGCCCCCCGATGCACGAGACGATAAGGTACCACTCGATATGTTGCGATTCGTTCCCTCAAACACCGCGGACGCGTTCGACTTCGTGGATCCCACGGAAGTATTGAGAGGGTGCCATCTTATACCGGCCTTTGCAAAAGGACGCCCAGACGACACACCGTTGTCTCGCGATTGGAAGTATTACTACGTCAACAAGTAAGTAAAATTCGAGGTTGAGCTTCCTACCCTTCTGTTGCTAATGCCGTAATGGAAAGGTTTGTGGACCGTGATATGTTGATGCGAAATCATTGGGGTCTCGGTGTTGGCCATGTCTATTCCCATGTTCGGGACCGTGCCGTGCCCCAAGATAAATCGGTTAGAACCATCCCACAAAGCTTGTATGCTCGGTGCTCTACACCGAACAGTGGATCCAGGCCTGATACTGGCGCACCGCTTGTGGACACACGTACCTCTCTGCATGGGTTCGATGATCTCAACAACGATCTTTCACTTTCCGAGCTGGACTGGGAGTTACCGGGAGACCATCTTTGCGGTGATGTGCAAAGTGAACTGAGTGGCATCGAATGCACTTCTCTCTTAGTTGGTTCTGTGGAATTTCCTGATAGGTTCCATGGCCTTGATCACAGTTTCTCACTTGCTGACCTGGATATCCTTGAATGGGAGATGTCGCAGGATGAAAATGGAGGTAGTAGTGGGTCGGATGACGACTCAAATACATTTGAGATATGTGGTTCTGATTCGGACGGCGAGGAGCTAGATTAGGGAACATCAGTGAGTCGTGCGGTTTTGCCTTCGTTCCTTCATTTAAATTGTCCTTTATTTTACAGAGTAGTTCACGACAAGATGATCCTTGTCTGGCCCTTCAACGTGAGTATTTTGTCATCCGCGTGTATATTTATTCGTACGCCATATCTTCCCCCATGACCAAGGCTTTTGAGTTATTGGTTTCGTATATCCCACCCTTTACTGCCTTTCTATTTCCAATGTATCGTTGCATTGCTCCCAACCTTGATTTCCTTCCCTCATCCGTTGGTCCCAGTGGATATTGTCGAGGAGATGTACTCGGATAGTTGGGCCAAAATGATGGATGGAAACACTTCGTTACCATTTATTTGGCTGCATAGCTCAAGGTTTGCGACTGATTCATACTTTTGTAGACTCATCGGGATCCTTATGGATCAAAAGGCACCCGAGGCTCGCAACCTCTACATTGGCCAAGCGGGAGTGCTCAGGGTCCAGCAACGTCGGCTTGGACTGTTAGATCAACCATCCTTCGCACGGCCTTCTATCATAGTGATTAATGAGTAGTTTTGACAGTCCTTCGCTTCTTTGTAGCTCTTGTTCACAAGAACGCTTCTCGTCTCTTGATGTCACTCCATTTGAGTCGTCCGCTGCTACTTCCGTGCAGTGCCAGGCAGTTCATTGTGGGAAGTGAACACCACTATCAATACGTATCGGAATTTGACAATGAGCACCGATTTGTTAACTGCCTGAAACCGCTATCAATCGATTTCATTTTCATCAACTGAGTACTGAACACCGAGTATTACTAGTACTATGTTCTGGTCAGTCAGTACGTCGTTTGTTTGTTTGAACCTCAACGTTTCAACGTTCAACTACAAACAGCTAACAGTGCCACGTACTACTGCCGACCAGCGTCGGCAATTTCAGCCCAGAGTAGTGTCATCACTCGCGCTGCTGCATTATGTAACAAGAACGATTTTAAGCAACGCTGCATCCCACGAGTGCAAACACAACGCACGCTCAGGATCTCGTCACCTCCAAGTTGTGCGTTTCCTTTGAAATCACATACAGTATCACCACGCGGACCAGTACTAATCTCGAATTAGATACATGTATATGTTGATGAATATCGTGAACAAGGATCATGGCACAAATGAATCCAACACGAAGCCCACAATCTGCTGATACCTCCTTGATCTGGTGCGCCAGTCATGAGCGGTTGGAAAGATAGATAACACTGCTCGCTGGACAGTATGTATCATGACCAGGCTATGGCAGGATTGATAATGTTTTTTGGAACTCGGTCAGGTCTACTTCAGCGCGGCGTCGGGACTCTGAAGGCGACCCTCTGCTCACGGAAACCCATGAGGGGATGCAGCAGGTTGCGACGCAGTCAGCCTCGCTGAACCTCAGCGCAACATCAACATCGGGACACGGAGGTGAGTCAGGCGACCTATGGTTCTCGGAAACCAAGGAAGGCAGTAGCATGTTGCAACGCAATCAGGCCCGCCGAACTTCGGCACAACAAAACCCAGGAGGAAAGTAGCACGTTGCAATGCGATCAGCCCCGCAGAACCTCAGCGCAACATCGGTCGAAAGCGATCTCCACTCTGTCGAAAGAGAACGGGGGCGAACGCAGTTCACGCCGAGTCGCCGACTCCGCGAGAAGCAGGAAACTTCGACTACATGATGGCAGTCTAATGCTGGGCCCAATGCCTCTCTCAGTGGCTATCGATCTGCTGCACCGCTCATCTTCTCCGTTTCAGATTGGCGGTCGCGTCATGCTCCCAATGAGAATCTGGCGCCGTGATTAGATACAAAAAGGTGATAAACGTATTGCAACTTTCATGCCCCGCTTCGACGGACCATATACGTACCCCCAGACCTCCCCAACTTCTCTCCCAACGTCTACCCGGTCTTTTCCATGCCGGCAAACTACGCATGTTTGTGCGGAACGATCCCAACATTTTCCCCGCTCGCGAACACCCTCACCCTGGCCCTGTCATCGTTCGCGGTAAGAGGCGGAGACGACAGGGAGTCAGATGCAGAGGAACTGTTGTCAAGGAGGGTGAGTTTGGAAGTATGGGAGCTGGACGGGGCAAGGTGGGGTGTCCACTACAAGCGGTGCTTGCGCGCGGGCGTAGGTACGAGTATGTGGGCATGGCAGTTTGGAGGGTGGTGGTCAGTGAGGGGGACGGATGACAGGTACGGAACAGAACGGTCGGCGGGACAGTGGACAATAGGATCAGTGGACAGAGATCAGATGCAACCGTTAATGAAAGTAGGGCGGTAATTATATACGCTCAACGGTTAGATGTCATCATATCCCTACTTTGCACTACTATCCGTGCACTGGATTGAATGGAGTGGTGTGAACCTGAAAAATTAGCGAGTTTTGATATGGTGACTATCACACAAGAGTTACTGCAGGAACAACTGGTGATTCCAATCATGCGTGACGCTACTCGCCAATACCCAAGGGGTTGACATGACGGAAAGGCGATCGTTATCCTGTGCCAGTGATCAGTGTGTGAACTTCTTTACCAGGTCACATGACGTGGAATGTTACGGTTCTCACTGGGTCGGCGCTGCCAGTAACGTCCACCTTCACTCTGAAGAGGTCTAATAAATGTTGAACGGGACCCCCACCTCAGTCACACGCTGCACCGTGTCCTCACCGCAGCTCACCAACGGGCTTGGAGTGCCTGTGGCATCTTCAAAGAAGACTACGAAGCCATTATCTGCGGTTTTAGCTCCCCCACCTGGCAGTATGAATGCTATTCTGCGCGGCGATATGGACTGCAAGAAATACACAGAGATTTACAGGGTTGAAGACTTTATGAAGGTTCTAGAAGGCACTGCAAAGATCCTGGTGAGAGCTTATCTACGCTTGCAGCCTGCGATATGTCTTACATATCAGTAGCGGCTTCCGGTTGCCACATCCCCTCCTCCAGATGTTTTAAGGAGCATGTACATACAGTCTTTGACAAAGAAGAATGTGATGCTTGGGTATCTAGCAGAGGCCGAGCAGACATGCCAGAATTGGGAGGGCGCCTTGCGCCAAGTTCTCGGCGAAGCAGAAGCCCGCGAGATTTCGCAAACACATACTGCCGTTAACGCTGACGAAGCAGATACTGTGAGGGGACAGTACATCACTGCCATTGGTCGCGTGAGGATGAAGGAGTTCTCTCTGTCCAGAAGAGGCGGGAAATAGTGGGCATACTGCAGTGCCGTTCGACCAATGTTGTAAGTTCGTTGTTGATCCAGATGAGCAGCATGTTGAACTTCTGCATAGTGATTTTGAGTGCAGACATGTCATTCTCTTGGACAGACGTTCCTTATTATTCATTCATTTTTTTTTTCTTTTTCCATTTTTTGATCTGAAGTGTTGTTTGTGAGCCTAGATGTATTCTTTGTTCTCTTAAAAGTGTCGTTTCCGATTCGTTTCTCTATCTTGGCATCCTCATAGTAGTATGTAGTATGCTAGCATGATTGTATGATTGTATGCGGCGCTTTGACAATGTAAACCAACGATGAGTCACTGCCACCGGGTCTATTCGGCTGAATTGTACTCAACACCTCTGATGTGACTCGGAATATCAATCACATCTTAAGTCTTTACTTAGGACACTAGAATATACTATTTAATTCAAGGTGATGACATTTGTAGGATGATATCTCGATAACTTGGTGTGAAAACTCTTGGTGACATTTAGACAACAACTTAAATATCTGAGATTGGTGGTACAATTATTAATGATATTCACATGATGTCTGAGCTTGGTAAAAAAATAATGATATTGAAAGGATAATATATCATCCAATGATAGCACAGTGATATCTAAACAATGATATTTGAGCTTGGAGGAAAATGGTGATATTGAAAGGATACTATCTTATCCAATGATAGCATATGATATCTAGATGTCAATGTTTGAACAGTTATAGTGAAATGGTGACATTCAAAGGACATATATTTAAATGATAATATCTGATCTAGTGGTAAAATATCTATCAAGAGATATATGAGATTATCCAACTAGGAATATCAACACTTGAAACTTTCTTGATTGTCAATATGTTCACAATATCATGAAGATGTGACAAGGCTTGGTATACCTTTTAAACTAAGGTATCAGGTGGATAACTATATGATGATATCTACCAGGGAATATAGACAAATGATAAATACATGGAATTGATGAACATTAATCATATTTATAATTGCCATCTGAACTGTGTTTATAACAGCTGATAGACTATAGGATATATGCTATAGCAATTGTCATTGCTTGTCATCACCTATCATTTCTTTGTAATAAAGATATGACAATCATCTAGTATCTATCAGACTGATGTGTAATGACTTACAATCCACAATACCTGCCATGAGTTATAATTTATAATTTATCTATCAGCAACATAATTGGGATGTGATAAGAGGATATATGTCTGTACACTAAGTTATCAGGCTCTTATCATCCATAAGCACAATATAGCCTTTGATAATGTGTGAGCTAGTTAGTAATCACCATGACATTCATATAATAATGTCTGAGCTAGTGGCAAAATGATGATGTGCAAAGGATCATGTCTATTCCAATGATATCATGGTGATACTCAAATGATAATGTATGAGATAGGTAACAAAATGATGATATTCACATGGTAACATCTGATCTAGTGATATCACCATGACATTCATATAATAATGTCTGAGCTAGTGGTAAAATGATGATGTGCAAAGGATAATATCTGATCTAGTGATAAAATGTCTACCAAGAGTTATAAGATATTATCTATTCGATAAATTGATGATGTGAACATGATACTGCCAGATATGCAATTATCTGGGTGTATCAGATTGATGAATGATTGATCATATGCAGCTAGGTATATCAGGACTTAAAAATTTTCCTGATGTCCGAGGTGATCTGGGAAAATATCGCAGCAGCAGCAGCGCAACGTGTTACATAGCGCCGGGAGTCGACGGCGGCGAGGTCAACGCTGCAAGGACAAAGTTCTGGGCGTCGCCGAGCTATTTTGACTGATGGGAAACCCGCCTAGCATATTTCCCATCACCGGAACTGCATTTTGACGGATGGGAAAATTCACTCCCTATTTTCCCGCGCCTAATTCAGCCGCTGCCCGCCCATTGATATCGGCGACGGACCACAGGTGCAACTTGGCAGCGTTGTGGTGATCTGGGAAAATATCGCAGCAGCGCAACGTGTTACATAGTAGTAGCTCCCCGGTAAGTACTTGATTTTCCATCACCAAGATTGGTACCTTGTCGGTAACCCGCTCGCGCCGTTGACATGGTCCAGCTTAGCCGACTCGGAGTCTCGGGGGCAATCGCATGCTTCAAATTGACGGATGGGAAAATTCACTCCGCAGTTTCCCACCACTACACAACTAGCTTGAGTCGGCGACGTCAATGCCAGTACTAATGGCCGTCTAATTCAGCCACAAGCGACCCGCCGCTGCTCGCCCATTGATACCGGCGACGGACCACAGGTGCAACTTGGCAGATCTGGGCAACGTGTTACATAGCTCCCCGGTAAGTACTTAATTTCCCATCACCAAGATTGGTACTTTGTCGGTAACCGCTCGCGCCACCATGATTAGTCCACCTTAGCCGAGTCTCGGGCAATCGCATGTCTTGCTTCAACTACTTACGGGAATTTCTGGTCAGTGTCTACCATACTTATTTAATATCGGTATTGAATTCAGATTGAATTATTATATTCTAACCGACTCTGAGGCCGCCAGTGGCATTGTACTTAAAACGACGGTGCTCCCGGTTGGTTGCGCTGACCTCGTTGCATATGACATCCCTAGCAAACAGTCGCCAAGTCGAATGCACTAGTATGTGCGTCTCTCCACGCTGATATGATCACCGAACTCAGACTCCGACGTATTGCCAACAGCTTTGACTCGTCCGCTGCCGGCTCAAACTATTGCCAGTGAATGTGACTACTCCGGTGGACTTCAAACTTCCCGCCCACGACTGTGCAAGGACAATTCAGGTAGTAGTAAGTAGCAGTAATCATCACCTCATACCAGAGACCCGTCTGATTGCTAGTGACCGACTTAGATGCTGAGCAGCAACTTACTCGAAAACGCCCGCGCGCTGAACTAGAATCCGACTCTGATAACTCTGACGATCGTCCGAAAAAAAAGGCTCGGGGCTCAGCAAGCTCTCAGTCGATGGAGCAATTTTTATCCAATCTCGTTCAAGAAATAAAATCGATAAAAACCCAACTAGGACAGTTGATTGGCGATGATGCGGCAATTCCACGCCAAAGTTTTCTTCTGGGTTCTGAGGACGGTTCGCAGACTACGTGTCGGGCTTGTCGGCATTGTAATTATTAGCCTGATGCAAGGTGACAAATTTGAGGGGTGCTTCAATGAAGTCAATGACCATTGGTTCGTTAGAGGAGGGCTCTCAACTGCCTTGATACTATTTAGTAGTTGCTCCTTCTTGTACATTACTGCCACCAGTACGTATGCACAGTAACTAAATGGCACCAGAATCTGGGCGTTTCGAACAGCAACTTGCCGAGGGTGAATTCATTTATGACATCGAAGACATAAATACACCGTGCTCTCGAATAGGGATACAAAGCACAAACAACATTGGTCTCTAGAAGCCGCGACCATACATTTTTCCCCAAGTCCACGTTAGAGTAATACAGTGACACTATCTGTATAGGCGACTTTGGTGAGTGATATGGCATCCTGCATACTAGTACGTGAGGACTGACTTGACAACTGTTCATGTTCATCCTCGCGTGGGAGTCTGAGAAGCCGCTCTAACTCCGGCCTTGAGAGTGTTTGACACACTGGCTGGAGGACTGAGGATTGTCGCGGAAGTGTTGTGTGCGACAGGAGCCTGGGGGCGAATGAACAGCAGCAGTACCGATTGTTAGAAGATACGATCCTTCTGGAACTTCGGGGTCTAATGCGGACAGAAACTGCGAATGAACTGTCTCAATGGCTGCCTTCGAAATGTTCTGTGAAATCGATGCCTCTATCTGCTCGAGCGATCTCTGAGCCTGCAACAGATCCTCCATAGCAGTCTTCTTCATTCTCAGTGCCGCACACCAACTCTGAGCATGTCTACTGGCAAGACGAAGAATTAGAGGTATGCTTAGACGTTCAGGGTTCTATGAGAGAATCGAATTAGTGCACAGTCTCGGACAAGATATTAAGCGCTACCTCATCCCTAACAACGCTACTGCTCACCGTCTTGGTGACATCCCGGCCGTTAAGTGTTTGACCCAAGCCTTCGATCGAAGAATCGGGAAAGGATGATGCTGAAGACTGGGGGGATAGGGAAGAGGCAGGCTGCGGCAGCAAACGAGGACTCGGGATAGATTCAACGTTAGATAACACGTGGGAGCTCGGGTCTGGCGCTACGCGTGACCTATCTGGGGTCACAGAGCCTGAGCGAGAAGGTAAACTTTGTCGTGCGGTACCCGTCATCGGATAAGAACGAGGCGGAAGGATCGAATGGCGCTGGGACGTTGGCGTGGACTCACAGCGAAGGGCGGCCAGCGGGAGAATACTTGTCCCATCATTGGTTCTGTCCATCCATATAAGTCACTGACGACCAAAAAAAGATTCCCGCCAACTCCGAAGTCCTCCTCAGGGGCAACTCTTGTGACTGACCACCTTAGCAAGAAAAGTCTTGGCAAGTAAGGCTCTAAGTAGTCCTAGTAGAATTGTTGTCAAGTTTGCTGCACATTCTCAAGTGGTAGCTTGTACTACCATTCATCATTGTAGTAGAGCTCCATTTTTGTCCTATAGACAAGCTCAAACTCTGGGGTTGAAGTCTTACTTATAGTAGTCTAAACCCTGTTCAAGTTGTGACATGTGGCAATATTTAGTAGGCCCAGGTAGTTACCACTACTAGGGTCGATCAAGGAAGATCCCGAATAGCTGTGTAGAAATTGAAACGCCGCCTAACAAAAAGCTCAGATTTGGCAATGTCACGGTATGGCTGTGTAATATTTCGTCATGATTCCCTTTTGACAAACGACTAGACAACACTTTGGCACCCGTCCTCAGTCAGCGAGTCACCAGGTTGGAGGATATGACCAGGAGTCCAGCCTCGCAACCAGATAGTATTTGGTTCAAATTTATTACGCGCCAGCCTGAGACTGAACAATAGTGAAACAGACCTTGTAACATTTACCTGGTTTCGGAGAATGAAACATGAGGCGTCGAAGTCTTGCCCTGAGGCACCTATTCACGTCACCAGAGTCACAGTGACCATTTTGGCATGTTACGGGATTATCATTATCCAGCCTGGCAAGCGTCTCAACTACAGAAGTAAGTGTACACCGTGGGGTCGAACCACTTACCGTAACGGGGGATTGTGTTCTTCCGAAGAGTCATTTTCGAAAGGGTGGCGTGCATGAGTGCCGCTGGAATTCTAAGGAATGTTTCCTCGCGGTAGTCCGTCATACCGTTGGATTTAGAATCACTAGAACAAGGTTGACTGTCAGAGCCCTTTTTGAGTCGCGGAGGCTTTTACGATCACTGAGAACGGTGCCTTGAGATTCGCATGCGCTTGATTGCTTGCCAGGGTCTTGCTCGCAACTTTTAAACCGCCCAAATCACGATCATCAAGAGGCGAGTCAATGACAGCGCAGAATGAGTGAGCAAGACTGAATTGAAAACGCACCGTCAACATGGTATCGCTAGGCGACTATCACGCCATGTTTCCGAAAGCCCAGCGGTCGATGTTTGCAAATTTTTCGCTCGAGTGGAGGACGATTTGGCAAGAGGTCGGTGGGGCCTTTGAGATCGCCGTTCACGAGAAGCTGGACGTTTTGCTGAAAAAGACGGGGCAAGAGGCATGTGACTTGGAGTCCTGAGTACATACAACACACTAAGGGCGGCACGCACGATGAAATGCGTCTGCCAAATGTTTTGACAGACGTGGTGGATAGGCTGCACAAACAGGAACGGCGGAGTACTAGTCGAACCAAGCAAAGGAGTCGACGAGTAATGTTGCACGGAGACATAGACTCGACAGTCGGAGAAGAACTCGGAGAAACATCCCAAGACACAGACGGAGGTACTAAGGCCACAGGATCATCGGGCCAGGACGCGTCCATTGAGCGAGAGACTAAGTACGACCGCGCGCCAATGTGCACGCCGAACGCAACAGAAGAACACAATCTGTAGAAGGAAGGGAGTAAAGTAAAATTGTTCAATCAGTCACCACCCGGAGTCGCACAAGAGAAATACAAATACCATTGGTGCGATTTTTAGACTAAACCGAGCATAAGTCAACAGACACGTTGGGGCAGTCAACGTGCACATATATTATGATACACACCTTGTTGAACCAGATATTGGCCTTGGTATGGTTTGTACCTCGGCTTCGTCTTCTGCGCCGCCCAAGTTTCGGACGAGAGAAAGAATGACGACTTGTTATCATTTATGCGTTAGTCGATCAGAACTACAAGCCGTCGGCCGAGATGTGTTTGCTCACCTTTCCTTCTTCGCCTTGATAGTTGTCAACGGTCCGCAACCTGACCTAAATACACTGGCAAGAACATGGTGTTCAGCTTCAACATCTGTCGCAGGTCACGCGGACGAAAGCCGAAAACAGGAACGTACGCGGCTCGTGACCTTGACACGTTGGAGAGACTCTCCACCAAGGAAGTCATCCACGTCCTCCCGGTCGCCTGGTCCCGGTCGTCGATAACGACTGTGACTTCCCCGCCAAACGCGTCTCTGAGGCGGGCGAGCTGGCCCAGGTACACACAGGGGATGATGTCACCTTCCGCGGAGTAACAGCCCTGTTTGGAGAAAAAAATAGTAGTAGGCAGTAGAAAAAGATCAAGTCAGACAACCTACCGGAGGAGGTAGAGCACGAGGTCTCTGATCATTTCCACCTTGGTTTCAGTGCGTGAGTCGTTTTCAAAGAACTACACTTTGTATGGATATATGTTCTTACATTGAACTTGCTCGCACTATCGTCCGCATCGCCGTTCTCCTTATGGCCATGGGTGACGAAGAACAGGTTCTTCACGGACGTCGGGGTAGGACATAGCCTTCTCATGATCTTGCAAAATGTTATACAGTGCATTCCTGTCACTACCATCGTTATTGTGTTTCGAATTCGATAAATGTTCTAATACACACCTTATGAGGCTCAAAATCGTCGGATGCATGCGTCGCTGTACGTCTATCCGCGATATTGGCAGACCGGACGTCGCCAGGCGCTCCATCAGCGACATGTCGAACCTATACAGCTTGCTCCCACGCGAGTGGTCCATTGATAGCGCTAGAAAGAAAACAAGGTCAAATATTATCAAGGTCAGACACGACTGTAGGGGGATCACTAACGAGAATAAGTTGTTCCACTGAGGGCAAAAGGCCGCCAGCACGTGCGCCTCGAGGACCTGTCCAGCTTACTCGACCAGCACCACTTTTGACTATGGAAAGTTAAAGTACAAACAGTAGTGAGTGTTGTGATCAAGACAACCTATACGGCTTCGCCACGCACCTTCAGCAGTGTTCCGAGCTCAGCTCCACCTGTCTTCGTGCATCCGATGATCTTGACGTCACGTAACAGTTCGCGTCATACCTCTGTGTGTAGACGGGTGTAAAATGCTAGAGTCAGAACGACATCATAAAATCGAGAGTGTGGATGTACGGGTGTGTTGTCCACGTAGGAGGGGACCGGCATAGCAGAAGTGAGTCAACATTGTGTAGAACGTTTCGGGGTATATAAACGGTTTGCCTTCTCCCCATTCGCTTCGTCTAAGGAACAGCCGGGCATCGTTGTATTCCCTTATCTTTGCTTTGAGGGAGCGTAGGTAAACAACGATGTCGGCGAGAGGGCTCCATCGAGGAAGGGGAAGAGAATACCTTTATCGAGGGAGAGGAAAACGTAGGCGTAGTATAAAATGTTGAAAGGGACATCAGATCCGCAAACGTTCTGTGTACGCTAATGGGAAACCAGTCAGAGTGGTCCCGAAGTTGGTCGCCTAACATACCGATGTTCGAGACTGAAGTAATAAGGGTGCATCCGAGTCTGTGAGGCCGTTGGTGGGAGTACGTCGGTACAGGTGTGATAGCTGCGATCAAATCCATCGGCGCACTTCGGAAAGCTTTGATGATGCTTCTCGGCCGGTAAATTCTAGGGACTGAAGGTTGACTCCTTCGAGCGCATTAACCAATTGTGATCCCTTCGTGTTGGCTTTGGGATGAGTTGGGTCGCTTCTTCGTGCGCAATCACCCTAGTATTGGTACCGATCTTGGCACCTTGAGCACGGTTTAAGGATCACTCTCAGAATTGACTGCACAGCGCACACATACCACGAGCCAATCGATCCAATCCTGAGCCATCGACCGTACCAGCCGGAATTAAACACCAGTTGGGACCCAACTCTTCTCGAGCTTGCAATCTATGTCGAGAGTCGGTGACGAGATATGCAGCTGTCCTAGAACCGATAGCTTGACCAGGATTTCTGGTAAATGCGTGATCCGCGTCAGCTAATAATAATCAACGCTAGACCGCACATGCGCTCACCTGGAAATCCGTTCTCGGCGCGTCCGGCTTACATCGACATGTTTTAATTGGTGCTCGTCCTTGGTAGGATGACGCTAGAAACGAATAATGGAAGGTGACAAGATGACAATTAGACCTAATTACTCACTAGTGATCAAGACGGTCCTTTATCCGCTTCGAATCTACTCGGACCTCAGGCTGTCGCTGGTATCCACACGATCGATCAAAGCTACCTCACCCATCTTGCACTCCAGAGCAGACCCAACGAGAGTAATCGATGAATCGTTCGAGAGCAACGCAGTAAATTTACTACCGCCGGGCCTGGAAGACATGTGGGTAGATGAGTTATGATCCTTTCGGAACGTTTCTCCTTTATGCGACCCACCATGCCAATGAACATACGGCGCCGCGTTGACATTCGACGGGTTTTTCCGATTCCGAGCCATAGTAGGTCGTCGTCGTTGGCATTGGTAAAATATATGAAAAATATACATGGTGTAGAGGCGGCGGAAAGCGCCAGTTGAGAGCTACGGTGATGATCGATGATCGATGAAACTCGACGGAGTTCAAGTTGGAAGAGGCAGTCTCGTCTTATTTGTGTCTATTTGGTCGGAGATAACCAGTTCTACGTAAGTAACTTACCAACGCATCTTGAATATGTTCAGGCCGTTGCCAACTTGCCAACGCCGTCCGCGCTCAAGCGGCGGAAGCAAAAACGAACTCATAGGCAGCGGCGCGTCGTCGTCATCCCCACCGTCTCTGCGCGTTTCCTGACCGTCCATACACATGCCCACACACTCATTCCCTTCGCTTTCCATTTGCCGAGGAGCGGAGAAGACGAGCAGGGGGTGTAGTTGTCCCGAAGATACGATTCTTCGAGCGACCTTTGACATCGAGACCTGCAAGGGTGAGTGAACGCAACATCTCGAATGCGAGGAAACCAACGTGTTCCGCAGTATCATCATTAGGCTTCAAATACATATCTGCATGTCCCAGGACCGTTTATCGTCGTTATCCTGGTTATCGATGTGCTCCACATGTATATTTTAAGTTTTAAGTGAGATCGGGAGTCCCCACGACGTGAGTATGGAAGACGAATGAATGTAGGGATGTTGACTTGATTTATCATGGTTCACTGTGGCTTATGGCTTACCGACGTCGCGGAGCCATGGGAGGACAAAAAGAAAATCAGATATTGGCGCGTAGTACGCACGGTAAGTATTGACGGCTCGATCGCGACAACCCGCCACCCGCCACTTCGGGATTATCACATCGAGTGGGTACAGTTGTACGGGGGTCATTTGGCAGGTGGGATCGTTGGCTTCTTTGAAACACTGGATTGTGGCTTCGTGGGCCTCAATGACATAGGCTTCGTCCCCCTCGTCATCAGACTGGTGGGATTGACGGAGGACTTCGGTGTAGATGGTAGAGATTTCCCGAGGGAGTTTGATAGTAATATTCTAAGCCTTGGCGGCCAATTATCTGGAAGAGAGTCGATGAAAAGAAAGAAGGCAAGGGTGGCGTACGGACCGTCGGCGCCATTCTCGAGGAATTTGACCTCGCTCTACCGCCGTCACCACCATCGTCCTTAGCGTGCTTACGAATGTCCTTCCCGGCGAGGTATAAGGATGCCAGAGAAGACAATCTGTTCTCTGAACACAACGACCCGG
Organism: Leccinum angustisporum; assembly: GCA_038091055.1. Lineage (NCBI taxonomy): Eukaryota > Fungi > Basidiomycota > Agaricomycetes > Boletales > Boletaceae > Leccinum > Leccinum angustisporum. The sequence continues at coordinate 18,069 of JBBPNU010000262.1, forward strand.
ACAAGTCTGACCGGCCCGCATCGTCGCCTATGTCATGCACGTCGGTTTGTAAACTCTGGTAATGGTAATTTGTTTCTTCCTTTCGTCGCACGACATGGAAACATACCAGCGAGCCAGTCCATGATCAACCGGTTGGCTCTCGCTTCGTCGCTCATGGTACTTATGATTTTGACAAGTGCAAGGCAGCGCCGAATGTGCGGTCCGCGTGTACAGGACTTTGCAATGATGTCCCGCTCATGCGCATGGTTTGTCTGCCGGGATTTGAAGAGCTTCGTGGCAAATTCAGATCTTCGATAGTCCTTTTGAGACGCAGAATCTTTCCGTCTTTGCGGATGTATAAATATGTTGAAGAAGAGCACTGACGAACGCTATACTGAACCTCCCCTCTCCACTTCGTGGGAGTCGGGGATTCAGATCTCAGATCTCAGATCTGGGCAGGCGCCAGCCTGACACCGCGGGCATTGGCGTTAAATTAGGGTACCGATGTGCCACCGACGAAAAGTTCGGGCTTTAAAATTACATAAAGAGGCATGCACTATCCGGACTCGGATGTGAAGTTCTGCCGGTGCGGCCACGTGCTGTTATTATTCGCTAAAGACTTGAAATCGAGTGGCTGTATTCGTTGATAGTATAAAAGCTACAAACTTCAGGCCTTCAGGTTTCGCTCGAATAATTGAAGCATAAGTTTTATGAAGGATGATAAACCAACCTTGTAGACACAATAGCATCGACGACAAGTGTAGGATTTTTACTACCTTTGAAACCCTAGTCAAAATTTTCGTCTAGTAGCTGAAGACCGAACAAAGTCATCACATCAACGTTTGTATATCGGTGGAACTGAAGTGCTCACCCATGTCAACAGCAATATATTGACTAATGACGGACGCCGTCCCGGAGACCAACGCTGCAGCTGCCCGTACATCTTCCCACCCAAATCGTCGTATGTGTAATCGGAAAGACAGACGAAGGAATGTCGATGTCAGAACCAAGCTGTCGATAACAGCGAAGGTGGCTTGAACGGGGAAAATGGACACGTCATCAGGAGCATGTAGGCAGTGATTTAGACGCGTGGCCTCACTGCTAGAGATCGTTGATCAATACATATATCCTGGTTAACATTCATGACTTACAATCCTGAGATCAACGAAGAATTTGTTGTTGAGCATGGGGGTGCTGAGATATGATGATGATGACGAGCTGAGCGCCGACAGTCGCCGAATACGCCGTGACAGCGATGGTCGATCATTTATGCGATGTGACCTTAGGAATGTGCCAATCCTGTTCAATTCACGTAGTGAACGGTTATGTCAAACGTGTTAGGTCTCCGGAGCGCACCGACTCGGAGGGTCATCGAACGCCATCATCATGTATGGCCCTGCTCGACTGGATGGGGCTGTGTTGGCCGCATCGGCGTACTGATATCAGAGCGATGAGTTTCGTAAGTTGATGATATACATGAAATTCCGATATTGCATTCGACTTGTTTTTTTGCATCGTATCTTGGTTTCTCCGCTCGTTGTTAATACCCTGCCAATGGATAGTAGTTCTTGAGAAAGGACGTTGACAAATAGGGCGTGCAAAAGGGGAAGTGCGATTGATAGCACTGGTAAACCAATAACCGCATCAATCAAGCAACTTTGTGCCATAAGAAATGCATTCGAAGGAGACGGAACCGTGTCATGACGGCAGAGCCTTATCTCGCTGGAAGGTTCCACATAAAAGCCAAACAAAATAGTCTCCCCAGCGTCGTTTAAATTTTCTTAGCGGGAAAACGCTACTAGGAATCTCTTGTCTGAACGCACCGTATTCAGATCCCTCAGCGGATCATCCCCACACATGCACGTCGTCATCCCGCTCACAGTGGCTTTCATGTTTTGCCTCGGTGCTGCTGCTGCCGCTGTAGGTGGTGACATCAAGGTTGTCCGCTACAACATACGCAGAGGTGCGAGTCCCGATAACCTGGATACATACTCCCGCTGAAGGCAACGATGGCATAATAGACAGTACGCCTGAGCCAACGGTGTTTCCTGGTACTCGTCGTAGTATGTATCCACTGGAAACGCCCTCAGGCTGAGACTTGGGCTTTGAAGCTTGAAGGACTCTTAATTTGGTGGGGTGATGGCGAAGTGAAGGATCATCGATATCTGCGGCCTGGGGGGGTTGCTTACAGGGAATCTACTCCACAATTCCATCAGTACTTACTGGGAAAAATGAACTATGGACTCGAATTCGACATACTGAGAAAATGACAAAAGTAACTTGAAAGTGCTTTGGAGAAGCCGAACCCCAATGATCCGAATTACATAATAACCACAGCAAGCATTTTGTTGCGGATGGACCTCGGTCATCCATCATCAAAGAATCACGGCGATTGTGAGAGGAATCCTGTTGTTGTCACGGTTCTCACTGGTCAATGTTTAATTCTTGACTTGTACATGACAGCGTCGCTAGACCGATCGTTTAGTAAATGATGATAATGTCTGTTCGTATCACATCATTTAATTTATTTCTCAATTCCCGCCATAATTTATCCTGCAAACGACGACTTACTAACGGTTAGTTTGAAAGCGCCTCCTAAGGACCTAAGGAATCCATGTTGGTTAAAACATGACTATGACACTGGGAGAATGTAACAATTAATTTGTTTCCTGCGTGACGGTGTGAACATACGCAGCCTCTACGAGATCCAGTTCAAAGGCGATGCCAGCCACGAACATCGCGTGCGTACTGGGAAAGGCCATTAGTCCCAGAAGGTGACTACACGGGGTTTCATGTTGCCCATGGAGACTATGATAACGACAGCTTAGCAGTCAACGAGTCGAACAGAGACTTCGGAAGGGCGGCATCAGGAAAACTACATCAATCTTATACGTACTTATTTGGACTCGTGCGGACCTTATTCGTCTTACGCTACTCATGACGTGAGGCTAAGTAAATAAGAAAATTAAGTCAAATAGTTTGATGTTG
>JBBPNU010000263.1:0-20948 GCA_038091055.1 Leccinum angustisporum
ATATATCTTCGACGGACCAACCGATGGGCCCCAGAGGTCGAGCACACATTGCTTGATGTCGTCGCTAATCCTTCTGTTGACCATGGCTGCAGAAAGGCGAGATCTTGGGGCGTCGAGCGTCGTCTTCGAGGCAGCCAGCGTGGATTTCCTTTTTTGGCCGACGAAAAAAAAATCACGCGATTGCCATTAGTTTTGCAAAGCGCTGTAATGTCTCCTTATTTAGAATACATCGCCCTTCGGGCACCCCTGGACCCCCTTCAACGCGTCTGATTTTTTGCGTCGTTCTGCTGCCTTGGGGCCACCGCCCGTTTGGCTTGTCGCGCGGACAACTTTTCCTGGATGAGCGTTGAGTGTTGTCGCACTTGTGGTCGTATGGCCCTGGAAACGGTGCAGAAACTTCTTCGACGCTTACCTAAAAAGGGTAAAATCGCGGACCCCAGGCACCTGCTAGCATAGTTCGGGAATCGCCGAACGCACGCGAGGCTCTTGAGGAGGTGACCCGCCGACCGATTTTCGAATTCCATCTGAGATCCGGAACGGTTACCTTCCGGCTCTCAGCCCCTTCGCAGGACCAATCTGCCCACAACATGCCATTCTCAACGAGGAGACCAGTCGGACAAAGAGTCGGTGGCATGCAGCCTGCAATGATGCAGGTAGAGATTTTATTCGATCGGTCCAGACAGATACAACGTCATGATACGAAGTAGGACGCCGTAAAGGGGAATAAAATATACTATGCCAACCACCGTGCTTCTCCAAGTTCAATGGCCTCCATCATGAGCGCGATGCCCTCGTCCAGAGAAGGCACTTTTGCGTAAACGGCGCCGCTCACACGGTTGACATACGGAGATGTGTGGAGCCTGCGAAGACGTCACTGGCACATTTTAGGAAATATGTAGTATGTGATACAAACCATGTGGTGAAGATGCCCACTCGGCGTCCGCGAGTAACAAGATAAAGTTGGCCGTTCGTGGGTTCAGCAGGCAAATCGTAGATAAAATCATTGTACTTTGTCTGAATACGACCATCGGGACCAACACTACCCGGGACAAAAGAGCTGTGGGGTCCAGTGGGGTCAATTGTAATAATAGGGTGGATACTGCTGGGCACCGGTTGAGCCGGCGTGTCCAGAACAAGCGGCGAAGCAAAAATAGGACTTGAAACAGGAGTTGGAGGGGGGGCTAATCTGCCATGTTCAATGACAACGTCGGTGACTGGCAAAGCGGCAGCCATTGAATGTAGCGCAAGTAGAGGGATTCCAGCTGGATCCTTAGATATTTCATTTCCATCCTCTTGCACTGAATCGTCGTCTGAAAATATGCTGCTGTCCCTAGAACCGAACGACTCGGAAGAGGGCAGAGAGATTTCTGTCAGAGATAGATATGAGCGATGAAATATGATTTTCTCTCACACAAAAAAAGGGAGATTTCACCAATGAGATCGCTATCCGACTCGGAGTCACGCCTGATCCGAAGTGCAAGCTGCGTAGAAGCCTCAGTACACAGTATCAAATGGGAGAGCATCTCGTTGACGAGGTCTACATCGATTAGCACGCTGAACTGAGGCACATGAGTGCTATACACTTACCAAGCTTGGATTTCATGGTGACCAAGGGTAAGATGGCGACGCAGGGCGGTCAAGAGAAACAACTTAGAGCCGGAGTGAATCTGTGGGGTTGAGCTTTAAAAATCCTTACTGTTGCTACCTGTTTGGGTTCATGGACGTTCTTGGTGAGGTGTTCGTTAGGGCACATGTTAAGATCGAAGTTGTGTCAGAACCCTGTTACCAAGCTGTGTCCAAAAGCAGGTAGTGTTGATCTCGTGCCGTCAATCGTCGCAGATTGTTAAGTACATGCATGAATGTTGTAAAGGTCAGTCGTAATGTTTCGTAGCACGGATAGGGAAATCCTGGAGTACATGGGCACACAGAGACACATCGAATCATAAGGTACAACGATGTTCATGTAATCACATTTCACCAGCGTTGGTCACTGGGACCCTTTTAGCCAAAATGAAATGTTGCAAATAAATGAGAATTCCCGGAGTCCGTGCATCTCGCATAGAAAAGTGGTCAATGACTCGAAAGGCGCCTCCATGGGCGGAGGCTGGTTTTCTGTGCAGAGACGGACATCATCGGTGCCTCTACGATCATGTCAACGCAAGCACGCCACATGTCCTAATGCCGCGGCTTCGAATGGTCTTTGTGAAAATAGAAGCGGGATTTTGAGTGATACGCAGTGCCGTGATCAAGTTCATTGGCTTACCACAGACAGTGTTTGTCCGAATCTCCATTCCTAATCGCCGCGGTTCTTCTAAGTATCGAACGCTCTGGAGCATCTCCCAAACGCCGTCAACGAACCGCCTTATCATCGATATTTCCAATGAGCAGCAAGCTCCGGACTCAGATCAGCGGTTCGGGACACTATGTGGACTGGCAAGAGAAGTTATGGTTCATCACATGATTCCATTCAAGTAAATCACCTCGAAGGACATCCCAATACTTGTCCGATCCCGTACTACTTTGCCAAGTTTGCATGATGACCTCTGACAGTCGCTTCCACCCTGTAGCCGTGCGAGATGAGGTAATTGGATGCCTGTGGTGCCAACCTGCGAGGTCTTGGAGGCGGGCGGAAAAGACATAATAGTAGCGGCTTTCGATGATTCTGCACAGCGTGCAGACGTGTGCGTGAATAAATGGTGTGGGATTGGCTGGTGCGTGCGCCGTTGTTGTTGTAGTACGTGATTGCGTGAGGGAGGGTGGTGACTAATTTGAAAATGAGGTGTCCATGGCAGTCATTAATTTTCCTGATCCGGGTGAACTCGACAACGTCGCGTAGGTTGCCTTTCGGGGACATTGTCTGTGACGAAAAAAGTGCGCGCGCTATGACTGGTCATTGGCCCGGGCTAGTCATGCCATATTTAGGGATCAAAACATTGTAAATTCACTGATAGGCTCTTTCGCCACTATCTAATATTCAGGTTGTCACTTTGTACAATCGAACAAAAGAAGGAGGCAAGGTTTGAAATGGATACTGCAGATCATCGATCACCCTGGAGGGTGGTCACTGTGTCGGCAGGATCCAAATCGATTTCTTCCGGAAGTGTGTGTTCCGTGTCAGCAGCATAATTTATACCGGATACGAAACAGATCGTACATCGAGATGACGGCAATCTCAGACTCAGCCTGAGTGACGAATCAGAACGATCTCTGAATATAGAAGGGTGTCAAATATTCAGACGTGCTTCGGTGTAACCTAAAATGCGAAGGTGGTTTCGGTCGTCCACTGAAGCCATTGCTCCATGCTCCTTGGCGGGGTACGGGCCCAACGAGGTGCTAATAGAATGTCACATCAAAAATGAGGGCTGCGGCAGTTGTGAGTCGAGTTGGAACGCGTGATATGATTGAGGGTTTACGAAAATTATGACCGGAACGAATGGCAACAGACATCCGGGGCATGTTCTTCTTCATCGTCCTCATTTTCACCTCCGTTCAGAACATCGCCACAGTCTCATTCCTCTGGAACGTGTATAAGGTCCAAGTTGGCAAGAAATTAATTGAGGCGGACAAGGTGAAATTCATTAACCATTCTGATTGCCTAAGACAAATCCTCGCGTATTTGATGTCGGATCCGAGGAGGCCTTCTACGTTATGCCTCAGCACTGAGTACTGAGGGACTAAACGGCCAATGCAAGTTTCGAAATTGTTGTGGCAAAGGCGTTAGCAGGCTCCTACCCACCACTGCTGGAGGGTTCGAGGCGGTCTACTAGGGAGGTGGAAATCTCCGAGTGGCGGTGACGACGTTCAAACACCGCCAACTTTACCCTCCACTGGCAGCAGCTTGAAAGTCCGCTTCTCGGACAGAGTCGGACCGGGTGTGGCTGACATTGTTTACAAATGTTATCTTCCAGCAGGGTTCGAGGAACGCCACTCGGAGATGTCCGCCTCCCAAGTAGACCGCCTCGAACCCTCCAGCAGTACTTGGTGGGTAGGAGCCTGAGGCGTTAGTTGATCTGGCTCATCGCGAAAAGGAAGAAGGGCCTCCTAATGCGCCTTGGAAAGGTCGTTGACTCATTGATGTCGTCGGAGGCGCCATCAGAGTCAAGGAAGAGGGTGCGAAGTAACTAGCTTCGTCTTACTAGACTTCCAAAGGGAATTCTCAAAGACGGAAGGTTGTACGTCAAAGAAATTGGCAACAACTTGAACACTTAGTAACAACATCCCTGTCACGACTTCGGACGACGGATTACAAGGTAGTCTGGTGACCAGCCTGTGTGGTGCATGTCGTTGTAAACAAGGGCCGCTGACCGACTACACGACGTCATCCGTCGGTTTCATCAGCGTCTGAGTAAAGGTGGTCACGAGCTTCAAAGAGAAACAATGGACATACTCGCTAAACCAAAGTATTCCAGTCTTTAAAGATGGCTGTCCTGATTAAATCACTGCAGCTAAGGCGAATAAATCAGCGACATCGGATCAAGAATGCAGAGGGACGGGCAATTTATCCAACTTTTCTTATAACAAATCCTTGTCAAGACTGAGGATTGATACTATGCCCTACCCCCAGTTCGGCACTCCACAAAATACACAACACTTTTGTTATTTTATGGTAAATATGTTATTTTATATACTATACATGCGTCTACGAAGTTGAACGAGCGAAAATAATGCAGTAGTCGTTGAGATCGTGCAGTCAACCTCTGTCACGCCAGTCGTCACTCAACGAGTACTTGCCGGAGCGGTGTTTAAAACACTAGGCTTTGCCGAGTGCGCGACGCGATCATTCATTGTCATTCAAGTGTCGCAGGACGCGTCACTGGCAATGGTGGGCCATCGAGGATAGCGAGCTTCCACCAGGGACACAGAGTATGAAGTCCGAATGGAGCCTGCTGTCAAGGGGCCTCCATGATGGGACTTACAAGACCGTCAATGCTGCTGCAGTTGCTTACGAGATGAGTAATCTTTCATAATTCGAGGTCTGTCAAGTGTAATGTGGCCGCATCAATTGTGATCTAGTAGTATCTACAGACTACAGCCCACTGTAAACTTCTCCGATTATCAAGACTTGAGTTGTTTGCCGTACGTCAGAATGGCCGGAGTCTGAATCAAGCTGTGTGACATTCCCTGTGAATTTGTGACGCCGAACTGGGGGTAGGTGCCGAACTGGGGGTAGGGCATAGTACCATCGAGGCCGAGATTCGCTCCTCGTCACCTCGAGTAGATCCCATTGACAGGAACAAGGAACGAGCTAGGAACAAGAGTAAAAAAGCAGCCAATTCAGACGCACCCCACAGCGGAGATAACACCCCAACGTCACTTATCACTTATCACTCGGCCTCGGTTATCGTTCGTAAATAGACCAACCCCGTGCTTCCCTTCCCCGGGAACTTGAATCTCCCGACGCAGCTCGGTCTGGTTATCGATCGTGCTGTTTCGAACACGGAGATACAGATCTACCAACCAGCAACCGCCAACCTCGGAAAAACCTTGTCGATTGCGATCGCAAACCTCTTAGCGCACGCACGCGCACACCGGACATCGAGGCAATCGCATCTCTTTCTCATCCGACGATTCCCCTATCGAAATCCAACATGCAGCCCGGGCGGGCCGCCTGGCCCGCTGAATGTCAATCAAAGGAGAAGATTCAAGTGGTGATATCACTCGCTCCTTCAACTCAGCTAGCTTGACCACCCGCGACTTCACTAAGAGTAGTATTGATTGATTGATTGATTCGAATACCGTATACATACTTCACCCAAGAATATTATGTTAGAAATGATAGTCGGACACTACTATCCTATCATCGTAGAAAAAAATAGAAAGAAGGAAAGACTATATTGATGGCCGACAGTGAAACAACAGGGTCAAAGGGAAAAAAAGGAACAAGTGAGGGTAATCATCATCGTGGTTATGCACAGTATGTCGGGTTGTAGAGGGTAAAAACCGAATTAAGTGATATGGTATACGCAAACGAAAAAAAGACTACGAAGGAGATATGTGCTTGCATGGGACGAATGAAAGAACAAAGGGGAAAAAAAACCAAAGGTGTACGCACGACACGGGAATAAAGAAAGAGACCATTGTTCACACCCAGCATTATCGAATATTTGGTTAAAGGAAAATTATAGCAAATGTTTTTTTCCGCCCTTAGACCTTCATTCCAAATGCAGCGGAGGAGTATGCTGCAGGGACGGGAGATCGTACTTCACGCTGAGGCTCTCCTCGGCGTGGTAGTGTGGGTGAGGGCGCTGCATTTGAGGATGGAGATGACGAGTTTGAGTGTATGGCGACGGATCGAGCAACGGAGAAGGCAGCGGCGGTTGGCTGTGATCGTGGGCTCCGCGATGCGTCTGGTAAAGGTGAAGTCGAGACGCTTCCTCGGTGAGCGGCAAGAAATTGTGCTGCTGCGACTGATGTTGCGGATGAGGATGAAGCGTCCCATTGAAGTGCTGGAGATATTCTTCCCCCACCGAATGCCGCCGAACTTGTTCCAATTGGAGATGTTGCTCCAGCTGCTGTCGACTGAGCTCCTGGGAGTAGTGCGTAGCCTGCGACGGGAGTCCGATCGACGAGTGCGAGGGCAGATGCTGATGAGACGAGTCCAGAGGAGGTAGTTGGCCGTGAAGCTGATCCGGGTAAAAATGATCGAACTCCGCCATCTGCATCTGCGTCATTGCAGAGTTCCAGGACGGTGAGCCGTCGAGACTGAGGGCGTGATTCTGTGCCGTATTCGTATTCGCCAGATCCGGGTAGGCCGCTGTTCGGTTCTCGACGTGGCCCCTCATCCTGGGGGCCGTCGATTCCTGAGAAAGGTCGCTTGCGAGGGTTGTTTGGTGGAGGTTCGATGGACCCGCCAAAGGTGGCTGATTCGGTGAGCGCCGGTGGGTTGAAGGAAAACGGTGATTCGTATGGACCTGTTGTTGGGGATGGTGGATCTGCCTCGAATGCGTTGTGTTGGTAAGCTGTTGCTGCTGCTGCCAGTTCGCTGTTACGTCCATAGACTGGAATGGATAAGTCGGGTTGATGGACCAATCCAGGCCCTCCAGCGTAGGCAGGTTTGGAGGCGTAGTATGATGCGGGTGCTGTGCCTGGGCGATTGGCTGTTGTAGGTCTTCGAAGTGCAGCTGCCCCTGGTAGGGGAAGTATGTGTTGTGTGGATTGTGGTGGGAGGGGGAACGACTGGGAGGATGGAGGGGGGATTGTCGCGGAGACGACTGCTGCGAGGGGTGGGAGGGTTCGCGCATGTGAGTCGGGACCACCTGCAGTGGGTGGGCGGCTGCTGCTAGATCCGGGGCGACCATCCCGTGAGGCGAAGCTGAAGTTGAGTGGGTTGGAGAAGGAGAGAAAGGACTGCGACTGCTGCTGCCCGAATGAGGATGAATTTGATGCTGGGGGGACACGAAAGGACTGGCTGGAATTACGAAAGGAATGGTTGTTGGCAGGCCGCGGATCGCCATGGTCGATATCTGTATTCCAACCGTCGCCATAGATGACGCCGTCTCCGGCCTCATAGCCAGTGCTAGTTCCCGGACGCTGATGCATCGGAATGGAGGTGGGATTGATATCCTCTTCCTTGACAAGTTCAAGATGGTGGTGATGGTGCATGGCCGAGTCCTCTGGAGAGTTTGTGGCCCCCAAGGGAGCGTTGACGTTGAGAGATGGCTGGCTCCTTTTGCCTCTGGATTGGCCAGTCTTGTTGGCGGCGGCCATGGAGGCGTGGAGCGAGGTGAGCTCGCGCATCATCCTCTCGTTCTGCTCCTGCTTGTCTGCGTGCACGGTCTGTGCATGCTGACGGAGATTGTCGAGACGAGAGAACTGCTTGGAGCAGTGGCAAGTAAAGGGACGTTCGCCGGTATGTTTCCTGGACGGAGATAAAAACAGATCAAACAACGAGGGACGGGGATGCGAGTGCCTGGGACCTACCTAATGTGCCTGGCCAAATGTTCGCTTCTGCTGAAGACCATACGACATTCGCCATAACCTCTGCACTGGAATGTTTTCGCAGGTGCAGGTCTGTAGCGTTTGCCAACGCCGGTGGCGGGAGCGGTGGGGAGAAGGGGGGGATGGTTTGAAGCGACAAGGGTAGCCATGTCTGATGAGGGAGATTGTCGATCTTCGGAGGGAATGGTGTCAGCTGGATCTTTTTGGGGGGGCGTTGGAAGTGTTTCGACGTTGTTTTCGTCGAGGGCTGTCGGTTTTGAGTCCTCCATGAGCGGTCAAGAAAAGAGGAACAAAACTTCTATAAAGGTGCCTGAAATCACACTGAAAAGGATTGCAACTCAACGCTCAATTAAGGCACCGCACTAGTCGGACTTTAAAGTGGACCCGGCATTCTGGTTCAGGAACAGCCCCGCCGAGCTACGGCACCGGCCGCTTTGTCACGCCGTAACACTGCCGTGTTGACACCTGCCCACGCTTATCACATTCGAGACCCCCCCAAAGGTCTCTCCACCTACTCTCCCCTCTGAGTGTTGTTGCGGGTAAGTATGCACGTTCTCAGTTTCGGATGTGACTCAACCTATCGTTTCTGCCAGAAAATTTACCGTCGCCTAGATGCTTTTGTCATGGTCTGTCACAAGACGTGGCATGATGCCAAAAACAGACGACCCTGCTCTTGCCCATCATTGGAAATATTTATCGCCCATCATGCCAGGCTCTCAATGCGGCCCACAGTGGGCCCAACCCTCGACGCTTCCTTTAGCGGGCTATGCAAGCCTACGACATGTACATTGTCATCACGTCAGCTTTCTAGGCAACAACCTTTCGAAACCACACTGGCCGCGCCCATAAAGCGAAACCGTCTCACCTTCTCCGTGAGGTACGGATAGCCGCGCATGACATAGCCAAAAAGTCTGCTTCGCATCGAGATTGTATACCCGGCGAGATGGCGATACCGATCGGCAGATTACGACAAGCAGTCAAGTAGTGCCAATACTCGAAAGACAGCTATCCACCCTCTCCCGTCTCGCTGTCGACGTCACAATTTTCAGAGATCAGTGTCATTTCAACCCTCGTTTTGAGAAACAGATCAAGTATCAGTTCATCCTCGCTGCCCGACTGCCTTTTTTTTTCTTCTAGACCTTCCACTAACGCTGGAATGATGAAGCTCTGCCATCAGCCCCGCTCGGACCGTGCCTGGACAATTACCGTCTACCAAGAGAAAATCACAATCACTTTACGTTACCCATCGTTCAAGTCAGCCGTTGCAACCTGAAATTGGGTTGTGTGTATACTGTATCATTATGATGCATAGCCCGTATGGATCAATACTAACTGGCCCAGATCTCCGAAACGATCTTTCGAGAAGGCCAGGGCAAGGCACCTCGAAGCTTCCCAACTGGGGAACAACGCTAGTATGCTTACCGAGGGCCTCCAAAGGCAAAGATTGGCGTGCGGAGGTGTATACCGCGTCCTTGATGGTGTTGATCGATGTCATAGTACCTGGATGCCGCATCTGCTCAAATGTGCTTCCAATATCCTCTGGTGTATCCAACCTCTGGAATCACTGTCATTATTGGATCCGATCCGCATCACCCCCATTCCACTCGCTTGCACTTGAGCGTCGATATACTACCCTGGGATCTGAGTCTGGTCGCGGAGGCCCGACCGCGCCGTTGACATTCATATCAAAACCAAGCACGACCATCGATTTACGGGAGCTTCACAATGCCGGTGCCACCTGCACTGCCAGCACAATAGTCTTGGCGTAGGGAATAGTACACCTCCATGCCGTGACGTACACGGCTCAGCAACGAGGCCGCGCGCGTACCTGGGCGGTGCGGTCATGTGAACGCGAAAGCGCTGATCTCCGTTAAAATCGTGCACGAAAAACTGCGGACTGGACCACGTCTGAATCGTTCCCGTTTGCACTTTAGGTGGTTATTCATAACCCAATTCCAAATTCGAAAGTAGCATGAACATACTTGGACGGATTCTTACACGGGCGGCCGAATCGATCTCAAGCCAAGTTCCATCCGGCATTGCACATTCTCCGTGAGGTATCTGTGGGCATCATCACTTTCTCCTTCTCTTTCCTATTTATAGTCTAGCACGTGTGCCTAAACCGCACGCGTCGAAAAAAATCGCCATTCTGTCGGAAACTTTGGCATCAAGGGGTACAGTACCTGGCGCAAAGAACCCCCTCCATATGTAAAGAGATCATCCTCTCACCTTCACCCAGGTACAAGATCGTCCCGCGAGTCCGGGGCTACCGCGAGCGTTGGCCGGTTCTCATGTTTCCGAATACCTGGCGCGCGGAGGCTAATCAGCGAGCGTGCAGCAAGGACGGGTGCGATATCCCAGGATAACTCTGCACAGACCCATATCCCACGAACATCGGGGACGACTCGGAGCGATAGCGTCGTCATGAGACGACGGCATGAAAAAAGAACAACGAGCGAACAAGAACAAAAGGACGACGAGTTTGTCACATCATTTGATCCGATTTTCTGTCAAGCAAAACTTTGAGAAGAAACAGAACGGCAATGGTCGTAACCCGATCAGTGCCATGTGGGATATGGCTCACCCACACTAGTCGCGTCCACTATCCAGGCTCCATCACCCTGATCGAGGTGAGTCGGACATTGCCGCCCCGTCACTTGTCACTGCGTCGGAGCGCCTTGCAAAATTTCCCTGACAAACTCCGTTGCCCCAAAAAAAGTCCAACGGCAGACGTGGCTCGGTTTAACCGGCCGCTTGTCAACTCAAATCTACCGCATCCAGGTGACAGATGGCCTGAGACCTGCGGCGTATCTTGACGTTTGTCTTCGAAGTTCGAGGCAAATACCCTTTTTAGGAATGTAATGGTAGTACAGAATTGGTCTTGTTTGATGGCAGTCGGGGTACCAAGATGCAGGCTGATTTGATTTGATTTGAAAAACAAGGATAACAACGAGACAACAAAGTACGGGACAAGAATAGCAGCCTGGGGAGAGAGAGACGTTATCAACTGATGCTGAGAACGCGAGGCGATGCACGGACAAACCCTTGTGGACCGAGAGAGGTCGAATTTGTATCTATACATCGCGAGTCTCGACCGCGCCCATGTGTGGTCACCTGGCCTGTTTGGAAAAGGGTACTAACGTCACCCGTGATGTACCATCGCGGCGTACCATGTTACATTGTACGATTGTCTCGTTCTTGTGTCCCCGTTCTCGTCTTTAATTTTTCCTCCGCCTCGTCCCCAATTCATCTATGAAACCAAGCGGGGAGAATGGTGTTTTGCGGTGATCGGTTCGGAATGTTGACAGAGCGGCTCCAATCAGGAAGGAAGGATTGAAATGATTAATACTATGAAATGGAACGAAACCCATGAAAATACGAGTGATTGCGTGACGGAATGAACGGGATCACTTGGGTGAACAGTGCCACCGAACGCGGTGAGCACTGTCCGTATCGAATACCGTACATACCATACATAGCCCCAGTGGGCCACTGTGAGTGGTGGCTCAATGCAAACAAAGCAGTGCCCTGTAGCGTGAAGGCCAACGTTAGCTGCGGGTGTAGAAAAAAATGGGTCACACAGCATGTGTTAGTACGGTGTGACCTGAGCTTAACATACTAGATTCACTTTGGCTCCGTACCGAAGCGAAAGAGGAGGGGGTTAAGTTGCATATCGATATTAACTCACTGGCTCACCTGGCGGCGACTGAATTTACATAAGTATGACACTTCAAGTTCCCTAATCTGAGCTTCCAACTCGTCTGGTCACTGTGCAGGGTCATTCTACGAGCTGGTCAAGGCGAACACGTAAGTATAAGGATCAGCTTCATGTGATGGGGGAGTATGCAACGCGCTGGAAAGAGAAGGCCAGATTACCCAAGATGCGGCACTGCCGCGGGAGGTTCGTAACAAATACGTACTCGGCGCAACTAGTCCTTTTTTTTTTTTGATAACCCTGTCCGAGTCTGGAGTTTCTTTCCCATTACTCGGACCAAAGCATGCGAAATGTTCGACGGGCGCGTATCGATATCCAATGTCGAATCGGTGGACTATGCTTTGAGACTGCCGAGTGCATAAAGATCAATGCTACGGCCGCTCGTACTTAGTTACTAAGACTTGTCACGGACCTGTGCAATTTTGGACACACTTGGAGACCCGGCTTCTGGAGGCGCTAATTTTGGCATGGTTAGATTTTGTTGAGGCACTGGGGACTTTGACTTGATGTGTAATTAGAAATGTGATCCCATCTTGAATGAAGAACCAAATGAAGTGAATAGGAAAAGCTCCTCTGTTGTAAGTACCACAGGTTGTCCTTGTTTTGTTCAACCGTTCAACCGTTGAATCCGCTCACAGTCACACTGGCACTAAGTTTACAGTCTTTTTTTGTATATCGAACGCGTACCCTACCCCAACGCTCTATACTTATCCCATGATGCCATGGCCAAATGCCGGCCCGTCACCTCTCTCACACACAAACGCGGGTCGCAGAACGGAAAACAAATGTGGGCACACGGTGGGAGGTCAAATTTCAAATTTCGACAACCACCGGTCTAGACTCTAACACACCCGCGCGTTTCTTCTCAGTGAGAAATTTTTTCAACTTACGGTGATTGATGAAAATGGCGTTGGACCGGTGAGTCGGGTAACCTGGTAATAGTATGAGCGATTTCATCGGAGTGGAAATTTGACAAGACATCCATCTTGCGAGACACTCGGACTCACGGGAACATGGCAGTTCGCTGAGCTCCGGGAGGGCAACCCTATTTGTAGTATCAAACTTCAGGGAAGGAGAGAACCCGGGCACCCGGATGGATCTGATCAATGGCACTGCAATCTCTCTCCCTCCTTCTCGCGGGCATTTTTCTGTGGTATTCAACATACCGAGAGGGGTAGGTTGCTTTAAGACTGCGTATTTTCACCCTGCTGGCGGAGGCGCCTCCAGTGCGCGCCCAGGCCGCCACCAGTGTTAACGTTCACTCGCGATTAGTACACCACCGCCAAGCCGAACCACCCTTCGTGCTGATACGGTGGCAGCCCCATCCTGACCATACGTACGCTCCACCCTAAATCGAAATGTCAGCATCACCCGTATAATCAAGATATACTAACCTAGGCCTGGCTCGGGGCAGCTGGTAATCGATAGCTTGACCCAAATTCAACCTCCGAACATTGCCAATGCAATTTATCAAAATGGGGATGGCACGCCAGCGAGAAAATCACACACCTCCACTTCCGCCTCAGTGAGCTTGATCGTCGTCGATGCGGCTGACGGCCACCTTCAATGATTCTGCCAGCGTTATCCCATTCCAGCTTCATTCGTCACACTGCGTCGTCGGGATCTCTACACTGAACTTGCAAAGAGACTGAGCGCCGGTTGTAATAGGTCAGTGGTGATTTGATAGGAGATGATGCGGGTGACAGTCCGTCCAATGGATATGCCTCATGATGATCGTATCCTGGACGACGACCAGTCTCGCTCCTTGTTTCCTTTTTCATAACCTTCGGTCAACCGGTTGTCCGTCGGACCTTTGCCACTCCCTGAACCTTCTCTCTCTTGGAGACTGTTGGGGTTCTTGACTTCGAATGCAGTAGTCACTGGGTACGCTGGCATCATCGCCGCTAAAATGCCAAGCGAAACGAGACTCGTCATGTCCCTTTCATGGAATGCCTTTTGACAAACCCGACGACCGTGACGACGAACCGCACGTCATTTTCCTTTCGCCTGGTGTTTCAGTCGCTTATTCGTAACCGCTCCGAGTCGCTGCCAGCGCAGCGCAGTGTCGCACAGTCACCGTGGAACGACGTTTTGTTACAGTACCGCGACAGCCGTTCCCGCCACTTTATCCCGTTTCCGTTTCCCTTCCCGGTGGCGCTGACAGCGCCCGAGTCCGAGCTTTGAGATTCGCACTGTACTTACCCGGACGTTTTGTCTTTTTTTCTTTTTCGGTCCCTGTCCAAGTCTACCTGCCGCACAGCCAAGTGGCGCCACTGATCACAATTACAGTATCTTCGATGCCGTGGTTCGGCGCTCAGGCACGGCCTCTCCCCATCCCGTTACAGTACAACGGAGCCATTCATTTCCATCTAAACGGCGTTTTTCGACAGCCTCGATCCATCGACGACTATCATCCAGGAACAACGCACGCACACATTAACCCATCAACTGCCTCCCGCGAATTAACTTATACATAGTTACCATACATCGTTAACACCCATTGGATCCCCGCTTTTTTCGGTTCGGGCCCGTCGGAGCTGGTGACGGTCACTGTATGGTTTCTGGCAATTTTCACTGTCTGCATCTACTCGGGGAAGTGCTGACTGGCGTCGGCGCTAACTTACTTGTTCTTGGCCAGGGGACTCGTAGGTCGGATCTACCAATGTAATTGAGGGTATACGATTATTGGAATAATTTAAGGAATCATCAAGGTAGTGAACCGTGCAGAGTAAGGTCACGAGTCCAACTCCCGACTCGAATGCAGTAGAACAGTGACAACCTATTGGAGCCGCATATTTCCACTTGATGTGACAGTGCATGATATCCGCGCTGACAAGGGCCATGGCATTGGAGCTCGACCGTGACCGCGTCCACTCGGACATCCAGAAAAGGTCAAATAGTCACGGACATCACTTCTTCGAGTCTGAATGGTGTCGAGTTCCGCAATGGTGTCGAGTACAATGAGTCTGCTACCGATGCCCTTGTGAGCACTTGGCAAGTCGGTTCAAGGTTCCGAGATCCTGATGATATCATGGTGTGCCTGCCCCTTCTCTGCATTATGACCCAAGTACACTGTCAATGATGCAGCCAGAGCCAAGGTTGAAACTTCTCAGAAGCACAAGAGATGTATGCTCTTTGGTCAGTTCAATTCATCCGCTTTCTTGGTAAACAAGGTAGTGTACAAGTAACATAATAGTACAAACTATTACGCAGTTACAACAACAACTTACTGCAACAACAACAACAGAGGGTTGCCAACTACGGTTCGGCTCGATAGTTTCTAGTCATATTCTTTGGTATATCTCTATGTTAAAGAGACGCACGAAAAGGAGAAAGCACGAAAGCCAACAAAAAGGGGGGATAGGAAAGGAAAATGAGATGTATGAGAAAGCAAACAAGACGCCAAGCATCGTCTGTGTTAGTGGAGATTGACCGAACACGTATATCATAACAGTGATGAGATTAATCCAATCAGAACAAGATGCTTAATGCACCGAGAAATGGAAAAAGTAAGAGTGGTGAGAGAGAGAAAGGGGGGTAAAAAGACAAAGCGCACGAGGGTAAAACGTTCACTAGGACTTTGACGCGGCAGGTTTGGTGGTCGCGTGTGCGTTCGCATGTACCACCGATGAATGATGCGGAGGTGCAGACAAGATCGGCGGCTGATGCACAGGCTGCGGGGCCGAGTCCTCTTCTTGCTCTTGCTCTTCCGTCACGGCATCGGCCACCCCAGTCTCCTCATCGACGGGCTTCATCGCGTCCGCTTCCGACTTGCCAATGGCGTTGGCGTTGTTAGCGTTGGCAATGACATTGTTCTCTTCCCCTCCGCCTGCGATTTGTGGCTGCGTTTGTTGTCGCCGACGAGCCTCCCCGTCCTCAGCGCGGCGTATAACGTCGATCTCACCCTGGACGACCGTGCCCTCGAGCCACTGATGATGGACGAGCTCGGATGCTTTAGCTCTCCGGTCCGGGTAGAGACGCAGCATTGGCGACAAGAATGCGGCGATCGCGTCCGCTTCTTCTTTGGGAAAGAGGTACTTGTCATGCAAGACGGACTCGAGCGGCCAGAAACGCAGTTTGTTGATGTGCCGTAGTTCACCTAGGATGATGACGATGATGGACAAGAGAGAGAAGAAAAGCCAATACTGATGAGCACATGCACGACCCACCGCACGGGGGAAAAATGGGAGTAAGCACACGCACCCTTGCGATTGAAGAATTCTGAGCTGTATTTACCAGAATACGCAAAGGATTTCGGGAACTCGCCTATGAGCTCCATGATTTGGGCGATGTGGTCGTCGTCTTTGCTGTATCGCGATCCGGAAGCCGGGTCGAACAAATAGTCGCCACCC
This sequence comes from Leccinum angustisporum, assembly GCA_038091055.1. Taxonomy (NCBI): domain Eukaryota; kingdom Fungi; phylum Basidiomycota; class Agaricomycetes; order Boletales; family Boletaceae; genus Leccinum; species Leccinum angustisporum. Next base: position 16,006 of record JBBPNU010000263.1, read on the forward strand.
GTGATGAGCTCGAAGATCTGTGGGGCGTTGGTTGGCATACGACCAAGTCAGACCAGGATTACATTACACGAGTCTGCGAGGAATCTGTCTCACCACGCACGCGACGCTCCAGATGTCGGCGCTCGAACCCCACTTTGCACCGAGAATGACTTCGGGACAACGGTACTGCCGCGTCTGTATGTCGTCCGTAAAGTGGTGTTCCGTCCAGGTCGCTAAAGGCACAAAAAACGAGCCTTCGTCAACTCAAAGACATTCAAGTGAACTACAGCTCACCATTTCCTAGATCTGCAATCTTCACGGTGATCTTTTCCGTGCCTTCGAGTATGCTCGAGCTCGTGGAGGTACCGGCAAAGCTTGGCTGAGGTGATTCTCCTGGAATAACGGATGCAGAAAGCTTCGGGTCTGAGCCAGCTGGCCGTGCGGTGGCTGGGACCGAATTTAAAGACGGGGAACCAGGGGTGGGGTGGTTAGGCGCCATTTGGGTGAGCAGCGATGGTCCTGGCGGGTTTGCGGGGTGAGGCGTTGTCATCTTGTCAAACCCGGAGTTCAGGGAAACGGTAGAGATCCGGGCTGCAGTAACCTCGGTAGAGTCGTCTCTCTCAGTAATCGAGCTTCCTTCTGGACCGCTCAGGCTAGCGGCGGGGACGGATCCCGAGCTCTCTTTCGAGGCTGAAGGTGAGCCATAGGAGCCAGATTTGGATGTGTTTTCGTCGCCTATCTTGCTCATGCGGAGCGCATTTGGGTCAAGCATGGGGCTGCCAAAGGAGGAGGACGGGGATGGGAGTGGCTGCGACCCGGTAATGAAGACCGACTGGGACCGTGGCGTCTGGTTGCCTCCGCGCCCCTTGGAGGGCGGGACGCCGATCAATCGTGAAGGAGGCGAGGTAGTGTTGGCAGTGGCGGCCATCTCAGCATCAATGATAGACTCGACATCTTCAATGCAAATGAGGACATTTTCCGGCTTCAAGTCTGTACAGAAAGTTATCCACTGCAGACGAAGCCAGAAGAAGGGAGAGGGCGGACCTGTGTGAATGACACCACAGCAGCGATGCATGTAGTCTAACCCAGATAACACCTGCTTGGCTATTTGCTTCACCAGATGCATGGGAACGCCCTTGTTCTGATGGCGCTTGATGAGGCCGAGGAGATTTTCGCCGAGGACTTCGAACACCATGCAGACGTGTGTACCGTTTGGCCCCTTGTGTTTGAAGTGGTCAAGGAAGGATATAACGTGAGATCGGCCAGGATGGGTCTGTGATGGGGAAGGTGGTGGGTCGGGATTCTCGGGAGTGGGCTGAACTGGGTGAGTAGTGGAAGTGATGAGACGTTGTAGGAGCTTTATTTCGTCCAGAGCGGTCTCGGTGTATCTTGGAGCGGATTTGACGACCTTGAGAGCGACATGGCGACCCAACCTGAGGCGCGAAAAGAAATAAAATAAAATAAAATGAGATGGGCAGTGCGATGAAGCCGGTGCTCACTTTGTGTCCTTGGCGAGCCAGACGGTTGAAAAGTGACCCCAGCCGAGCTTTCTAACTACGATATACCTACCGTCTGAAAAGACATCGCCTATGTGTACGGGGTGGTAGCCTCCTTTGACGTAGTCTTCATAGTCCTCTTCCTCCTCTGTCATGATGGATTGTGATTGAGATGTATAAGAACCGTGAGACATGACTATTTTTTCGGGGGTATGCTGTAAACGAAAGGAACGATAAGGTCTTAGGGAGGCAGCCGCGATAAGGACTCGGACGTTCGGAAATTTCTGATAGATAAGCTTGCCTTTGTTCCAACGGGTATTGATGGATTAAGGGTTTGCAGATACGAGAAAGAGGCCGCTCGCTGTCGAACGCGACGATAGACTTCTACGTCCTTCTGTCCCCAGCCGCGTCGGTTGCGCAGCAAAAGGTCTTCTTCACCCGACCGACCTCGAGTGCTAGTCCATATCGGGAAAACTCTGATTTTTTCATATGATTGGCCCGCTGACTAAGCGTGGTCTGCACGCGACCAACCTATAGAGCGGTTGTTCTGTTATTCTATTGTCGTAGTGGTTGTCCTGGTGGAACTGCGGTAGACTTTTATCACCAACCAACATGCACTAACATTGCAAAGAGTTTCAGCGGCGCCGACGCGCCCCACGGTGGAGCCTCCAACACGTGCCTGCCTCGTGCCAATATCGTGGTTCCCGGGCGTCCCATGAGCCCAATATTGATCCTGATTGATGACCCATTCTCGGCAGCGTCGACCCCATCCAACGATTATTGTGACCTTCATCATTTGCACGGACCGACTCGGATGTGGAGAGGTTTTGCGCAGGATGGCATGCATCGGCCACGTGTTTGGAGCGCGGTGACACGGCCTCACTCGCATAATCGCAGAAGACTTCCTTTGCCAGCGCTCACCACCGATTATACCATTACGACTTCTTGCTGCTGGAATACACGAGGCTCTCCTTTTGACGAGTCCTCCTTTGTGTCTCACCTGTCACTCTCTCCATCGCTCCAAAGCTATTCTCAACCGATTGACCATACTGGTCTTGCCCCTTTACTGATGTCCGATGCTTCCTTCTGATCTCGACGACGAACAAAGGTATCGTACCCCTGGGTTCCATCGTACGCTTCATGTATATCTGACCACCCTTCTCCTGATATCAAGGGCTCATCTTGCCCACGAGCACCCCACCGATGTCGACTCCAGCCCATCCTCACCATCATCGGGCATACCTTCGTTCTTCGACCCCCGACGTCGTCCGAAATCGGCATCACGTCATCGCTCACGCACCACTACTGATGAGTCAAACAGCAGTCACCTCCTCGCACGCCTCGTCTCCCGAGAGGAAGAACTCCGCGAAGTCAATGCAGCCCTCGCAGTCACCAACGAACGCCTCGAAGCAGAATCGTCCCGAGCAAACGCCGCAGAACGTCGTGCTCTCGACTACTTTCATCGTCTGCGCATCGCAAACGACAATCGTGAACGCTCAGAACAGGATTCGGCGAGACTTCGCGAGGAACTCAAGCTGTACAAGATGCAGCTCGAGAATGCCCAAAAAGAAATATTCCGAGCCCAAGACATCATAGATCAAGTGGCTTCCCAGCGCAACGAAGCAGAGGCGGACGCTGCAAGAGCAAGAACAAAGGCTCGCAAGTTGCAAGAAGAGAAACTAGTGATGCTCGCGCGCGAGGAGGGCCACAGAATGGGATACAGGGAAGGACTATCCATCGGTCGCAGGATCGGCTATGACGAAGGTAGAGGTCGTCGGCTCGCGGGACCATCGGACCGACTTCCTCATCACCCTTTCTCACTAGAATACCATGATGGCGATGAAAGTGCTCATGAACATGCCGAGGCCATCACCGATGATGAACGCGATGATCCGCGGGCCCGACTACAGCTGCGCTCGAGGGCATCGAGCCGGCAACAATTGTACGTCAATGATCGCATTGCAGATTCTTGGTTACCCACGCCGTCCGCAGGACCCATCCCGAGTCCGCGCCTCCCGTACGTATGCCCGAAATAACAGTGCATGCGCCACCACTCCCCGTCCGCATCAACACTCCCTCTCAAGGGCATCGTTCTCCCTCTCCGTTTCAACGTGCACACGATTCACCAGAAACCATTCACCCGATACCGATCCGTCCTAGCCCAATCATACCTACCCAGCCTATCAACGCTCACCATGACGGATGGATCCCTAGAGCTGATTCTCGCACGTCCTATATCACTGTGCCACCTCCTTACGAACTGCAACAACGTGTTCCAAGCTCACCTAGTTCCGTCGCGGACGAACTTAGAGATCGCCAACCCACACAGCACTCAGAGCCGACGCCAGTCCCACCACCTATCCGGTCGCGCGATTATGCTTATCAGACGTCCGTTCCACCACCACCTGTTCGCGGCCAATCGCCCTCGCTCGCATCCCGTACCTCGACCCACATATCGCAGTATGACCTAGTGAACAAACGCCCGGGAAGTTCGCTACGGAACGAGGTACACTTTGGAAGAGCAAGGAGCGGGAGTCAGCCCTCGAGAGAGAGTACGTCTCGAAACGAGCATCGAGATCCGGAATGGCGTTTTTCCGGCAGGACAGAAGCAGAAAACATCGCCGACAAGTGGCGCGCAGACTCTGATTCCGAGAGCCCGCCACTGAGCAATCCACCGCGTTCGTTTGTGAGTGCACCCTTTTCCATTGTCCCCGTAACATTTGCGCTCTTATGCTGACGCTCATTTGTATTACAAGACACCGTCCGCACCTCCCCGTTCGCATCGACCTGTACACTTTTACTACCGGCCTGTAGAGACTGCGACGCCTGGTCCCCTCCAAGATGCCGACGCACCGGCATTACCGCGGTCTCATACGCCCGTTCCGACCGAATCCACTGCGACGCAACGGCGACCACCGCCTATCCCCGAAGACGATGATCCCAACCCCGTACGCAGCAGGACCCCGCTCGACCATCTCCGCAAGCGGTTCCGCCAACGGCCTCTTTCGAACTCGAGTATTCCCAACATCATCGTCGAGTCGCCGGTAAGCGTCTTCTCATCGTATATGGGCTTGTGCACTAACTCATGCTGCTCGTTTTCGTTGCATACAGTCCGAACCTGAGACGACAATGTCTCCGTCTGCGACGATCACGACGCATCCAGATCTTCTGAGTCCCGAAGCCGCCAACCGACCATTGCCCCAGGATGATTCGACTCACCAACCTCATCAGCATCACCGCCACAACCGCTCATCCCATTCTTATTCCCAACCACCACCACAGCCACCACCATCGCAACACCGACGTATGCCGTCGTCTATGTACGATGCCCCGCAGCGTTCGGGGACGCCTTACGCAGCTGCCCCTTCCTCCTCCACTTCCGCATCCGGCTCCGCGCCCTGGCCCGCGGGGTTCGTCCCATACCCTCGAGGTTCGGGCGAAGATCCATCCAGCGCCAGGTCCAGACCA
>JBBPNU010000264.1:0-20923 GCA_038091055.1 Leccinum angustisporum
GCATCACTGAGGGATTGTCACCTATCCTCACCACAACACTAACAGTGCAAGCACTTTCATGATTGCACTCTCTGGCATCAAGAATTGGTTAGTCATCAACGTGAAAGAATCAACTAGTGAGGACTTGCCCCTCTTTCTCGCTAATATCAGTAGTGTGAACGACTTGTGTCCCAATTTCTTGGATTGTGTGTATGCAGAGATAATTCACATTGATGCTGGTGACCTTCTGTAGGTGCCTGTCATCTCCCTGTCCCCTGTCTCATTTTTTACAGCATTGTGTCCCCCAGCCAACACCATACAGTGTATACTCAATGGCCTTTTTTTGTTGGAGAGGGCATTTTTTCAACCTCGACACAATGAATCTCACTGAACTATAAAGGTTTATGTAACCCATGGGAAATATATCACCGATGACACCCATCGGGGAACCTTGGGGACTCTGTATCAATTAGTCATCATTTCCTTGGCCATTCTGCCTGCATCATGCAGTGACTCACATCTGAGGTCCTCAGGCTTTTTCTGTATTACTAACATATCAGAGCTGTATAAGCACTCATTGATAGTGCTCTGTGGAATGGTTGTTTATCATACACAGTATATCATATCAACATCTGTGCTATCAGCCTTTTGACCCTCATTCAATGAAAGTAGTCTGCCTGAATAGGTCGCCTCAGGAGAAATCAGGCTATCAACCATCATCTGACCCTCTCCAGAGTCCAGATGTGGACTCTGGAGCATCTCCGAATATATATTTCAATGGATTCCTCTGCCAGAGCAAGCAACATTTAAGATGTGATTCGGAGCTCTGAATGAACTATTTTTACTTACAGCCTCCATGTCTCCATGTCACAAAAACTTGAAGCATAGACTCGGATCTGTCTCGTCTTTACCAACTGTGCTGATGGTGTGTGCAGAACATAGAGAACCATCTGCAGCTGTGATCATCCATATTCAACCATCCTCGACTCCCACTAATAGTGGGGGAGTGTTTTGTAGCACTGAAATCATGCATGACATCACATTAAAAATATATTAAACCATAACCTTACAGCCCAACTTGCGGTCGGACACTGTACATTGTCAGTTCGTAATGCCGTTGAATTGGATCCAAAAATGAGTCACACCACCTCCAAAAATCTGAGTGACTGTCTTGGGAACAATTAGCCAAAGTGTTTCAAGTGCTTTACTATCAATATACATACATGAACCGATTGGTTGACTGATTTAGTTGTAAGTTCAAAGCAAATTAAAATGCAGCAATGTTGTCACCTCATCAATGCTGTGACTCACAGTGTCTTTACTAAAACAGCCACAGCCACCAAAATGAACTTCGCGGTTTATGTTACGATTGTCTCCTGAACTCGTACTATGTCTTTTCTCTCTTTCCTTTTACTCCGCTTATCGCCTTTACTGTATCTTTACTTTGTATCATAGATCTCGGGCGATTTCGCTTGTTCTACATCACTGACGATCCAACCTTCTCCTATCCTTGTTCCTCATCTTGCCAATCTCTGTTCCAACTTCTCTCTATCTCTTATGACTCACGATGATGTCATTGCTTCATCATCTATCTATTATCATGATGTGTCCCTTCGATGTGATTCCTCCATGTTCCATCCTCATAGTACTTAAGGACCATCTCGTCACCTGTAACCTTAAGCTAGAGCTACTTGGAATCCCACTAAAGTTCTTGCCAACCCTCAAGTCCCTTCGTCCTCAGTCCCTTCGAGTCTCAGCCCTCTCGGGTGTGATCATTGTCTTTGAGTGAAGCGACTCTTCGTGAGATCCTCCTCATCAAATACCTCAGTTCCCTTCATCCTTTGAGTCTCGCCAGGCGTTATGCTTGCTTGACTAAACCTCGTCTTTAGTCTTCACCTCACCTCCAAGTCTACATCCGACCTTATCTGGGCCAGCTGTAACAGTTTATTTTAAACTATTTCAACATGTTCTCACGGTCAACATCTGCTTCAAATCATACTCCCTTTGTGCACAGACTCCATTTATCTTACTGCTTGGTCGCATTCCATTTACATTTTTGTCATGCAAGAGTGGTTATCATCGAAAGGTAACTGAACACTCAAGGTCACTTCTTTCTCTGTTTTGTCATGCTGACATTGTACACTGTGTTGAATGCCTCTGCGTTTCTCCTGCATGGCACATTGGGCTGTTGGTCCAGTGCATGTGGTGTGTTGAGTGCCTCTGCACTTCTCCCGCAGGGCCATTTTGGCATTTGGTCTATGTAGTGTGTTGAACACCTCTGTATTTCTCTTGCACGTTGCAGTGAACTGTTGAGCTGTTGGTCCGGTTTTGTGGTGTGTTGAACACCTGTGAATTTCTCTCGCATGGCGTTGAATAGGCTGTGATTTGGTCTTGTGGAGCACAGGGTGCCTTTGCACTTTTGTTTAATTGGTATACCATTGTCTATTCCTTTGTTGGAAATTTGCATTCAGTCGCTCTAGTGAACCCCCAGGGTAAACCAATGATTCACTATTTCTTCCTTTCAGAGCATCTGATTTGTCTGCCTCAGATTGTTGGAATTGTTTTGTTTTGTTCATTATTTTTATTATTATTATTATTGTACTTTTTCTTTGCTGAGCTCATCAGGAAGTCATGAGGAGGGCTCCTTTGTTGGTGACCCAGTAGCCTTTTTACTTAGATTTTTACATTACATTTTGAGTTTATTTGATTAAATATGCAACCTTCAAGAATTTGTATTCAATCAGAAATGGTTTTTGTGTAGAAATGTTACTACACTTGTTAGCACCGACTCCTAGCTCTTCAACCATTCAATAATTATGTAATGCGGACCATATACGGCCGACATATGACCATTCTTGAGTTGCATGTTAGTACAATGGTAATATTGAGGTCAGAATAAATTGGGGCAAGTATGGAAAAATTATATGAAATTTGGTTACACTACATATGGGCTGCAAAGGGGGGCCTTGATCGGTCCGCTAAACAACTGGTTGCAGCTGGTGTTTTATCGGTTTGATGAAATTCTTGAATTTAGTCCAGTTGCAACTGATTGCCAAAAGTATGGTCCGGTTGTGGTCTTTTTAGAGTTGTAAGACTGGACTTTAACACACTATTAATTGATGTTGCAAATAAAATGTGGTTATGTTATGTCAATGTTATTCCAGATTAGTAAAAATGGATTGTTGCATGTCACACAGAAATATAGTGATTAATCATTTCCAGAATAGTATAGATTGGTGTTTCAGAACAAATGTACCTGGAAAACATGGAAATTTAACCTTGCCTCAGAAAATGTATGACTTTCTTCCCATCCTCTATCACAACATGACATGGCTGCATCTGTCAATTGTACATTTTAGTATAAAGTACAACAGCTCCTGACAGCTGTTGCATTAGGGAAAATCATCCAAAATGATACGATCTACTCAAGAACCTTCAGGAAGCATGGCAGCAGGTTTGCAGTTGCAATTAATAATATTCTTGATTCAGGTTGAGGATAAACATGCTTTTGGCTGACATGAGAGCTGAAGGCAACTCTGTGGAGTCCTTTTTGGAAATCCCTTCTGGAAGAGAAGTCCGATGGTGTGCTATTGTAATTATAGCTGCATATCTGAATCCAAGTCAGTCTTCTACTTTCAATCAATTAAATATATATAATGGTTATTTAGTCCAGATTCCATGGGATAATGATCAATACTCAGAGGCTGATAAAGCAGGTCATGCAGACAAATATTTTGCCAAATTAGAACTTGGCTATTTTGATGCCCCAACGACTCTGTTAGATTGTCATGGAAAAATCTTGGTTTGGTATTTACCTTCCTTGTTAATGCCGCTATGAGTAGTAAGTTTAATTTCAATTTTGAATCCATTTATCAATCTATTTTCAGGCTCGGGTGAATGAAATTGTGCAAAGCTTGACTATTTCTATTGGGACCTTTATGAATGGACATAATGTTTGTACACTTGAATTTGGTATTTGAACTTAATTATATCATTTGAGCAATGTCATTTGAGCAGAGACTTGCAGATCTAATTGTTTGTTCAGGCGCTCTGCATCTAACTTCCCATACAACATTGGCTCCAACAGATAGAGTCAGTGGAACACTTTCTTCATATCATTCATCTGAAGATGTGGGCTGTCAATATAGCATCAACGGAGCAGCTGAAGAAGTTGCTAACCAAACACTCATCTGTTTGGCCCACAGTTATGAAAATATGGAAGTCATTGTCAACTGAACCACTGGAGCACATATAGAATCAAGAGGGGCTCATGTATTCTATGACCATCTTCTCAGCATTAGTTTTCCTGACAGGTAGATCTTTCAGGGTGTGTTCTTGCCTAACAAGGTGATCAACAAGGCACGAATGAGCTAGATGGGCCTGCCTTTGGCATCTCAGCCATTTCAGCTATGTAACCAGCATCCTGCGTAAGGATGTTTTGAATGACCTCATTCCTGGTATTTTGGGAGCAGCAGCAGCACCGCCAATTCACTCAATAGTGGATGGGTAGGGATCAACCCGAACATCAAGCACATTGGTAATGGGGTTGGTTTTTTGAGGATAGGATTACAAGAGATTGTCATGAGGCCTTCAGACGACTCAACTTGCAGTATGTCTCCTGCAGCCAAATTGGCAATGGGGTGGGGTTTAGGACTATGTAGACCTTCAGAGACACCTGGGACAAGTCCTTCTAGCTCAACAAGGTTTCTTCCAAAATGTTCAGCCATATCTTGTCATTGAGTCACATTGAGTTGGGGGGGTTCCAAGTGACGCATCAGTCATAGAGGGTAGTTATATGAGTCATGGGCTGCATCATGTGATTGACATAATGAGACTTGGTTTTAGGAATGATGGGCATATTGAATTTGAGTGAATGCATGGGTGACAGTACACAAATTCCAATAAGATAACAACTTGGAACCACCGCCTGCAGAAGCCACAAAATACAATGATACTACTGTGTGCAAACTGCATGTTAATGACTGCAACCTCCATGCCACCACAGTGATTCTGAAAAACAGTCATTGGTACTGTAGACATATGATACATTTGGAAAACAGTTGGGGATAGCTGCACGCACATGGCACTATGATAAGGGAATATAGGTAAATTATCCAATACCACATACTGAGCATTTTGTCTATGTTCTATCATATCCTTACCATTGAGTCCGCAAGGCTTGTAGATAAAAAATGCCATAAGATTTATGCTGTTTCTCCTTATGCTTATAGGGTTTAGGGCATTCTTTTTCCCTGTGCATGCTGATGGATGGCAAATGACAGGAATGCAACTATACACTTGATCACTTGGACCATGTGTTTGTCACTTCTGCCAATGTCCCTTGGTAGCTGGAGCAGCATCAACCACAGCAGACAACATGGTGCTAGGTGATTGCTCTGTGGAGTTCACAGTGGTTATGATAGTACTGAACTCAGAAGAGGCCATTATAATCTTGGAGTTGCCAATCAGCAAACTGACCTTTCCCTACCTTTGCAGCTCCAGTGGTACTAGGGATCTCTGGAAAGAGGATAAGGAGGGTGGGGAGGGAATGCTTTATTCCTCCATGACTTCTCTAGACTCACCAGACTCCACAGAGTCTGATAGATAGATGACAGATTTCCTACACCATCTGGATTGGAGAGGTGGGCTTTAGTTGAAGAAAAAGCTGTTCAACCTCATCAAGAACACTATCCATCTCACCTTTCTCATCAACATCATAGAGGAAAAATATACAGAACCTGATGATGCTACTGAATCAGCAATCCATTTAAGGGTCAGGAGTTTCTGGCTTTGGAGGAGTTTAGTGAGGGGCACTCTATTTCCTTTGACTCAGTGTTTCTCCATGGTTTCTATTGGGTCACTGTGAAAAAGATCAGCTTTAGGGTCTGTATACGCAAACAAGGTGTATTTAATTTGGATAGTGGTGATCCCACTGTAGCCTTCCACAAGGGTAAGTATTGGGTAATTAGTGATCATGGTGTCTAGTTTGACTAATGACTCTATATTCATAGACCATTTACGCAAACATTGACATACCATGACATTTGTATTCATTTTTGTAGGCATCTAGTGCTTCTGCAACAGTCAAGCCCTTTCCAACATCTTCAATCTTGATGCATGCACTCAAGAAGTTGAATATGTGCATGCATTTTTGGTAGAATCAGTATATCAACTAGTGATATTTCTATCCTAAGTGGGTTGACATGTTAGGCAACTGGGGTTATGCTGAAGACTTGTGTTAGCCAGCTGAGCTAGGAGTCTAACATGTATTATGGTGAGCACACTTAGGCTAGGATCATGATATTTGTCTGATGCACCTGCTGCTCAAGGCACTTTACATTCATGGCTGCTGATTGATCCAGGAGGATGGAGATGGCCAAGTGTCTCACACAGTCTGCCATGACCTTGAATTATTTTTCTGGCTGCTTTGACTGATTTGCGTTAATATGAATGGACTCTTCTACAATTGTCAACGATAGAGAGATGAGGTGACAAATATAAAAAGGCAGAGTCTTTCTAACCCCACTCAATACAGGACTATGCCACCTGCATTCCCTACAATGAGCCTGAGCAACATTCCCCTCCAGTTTGGGCTACTTCTGGAACACATCACAATGGCCCAACCAATATATATCAGTGGAAATGCAATATCCCCGCTGTTCAATTTTCTACTTCTGTCTCTCCCTACTTTTACAAATGCAAGAGTTTGTCACAGTTGGAAGTTCGGAAAAACTTTGTTGTTACTTTGCAGAGGGTGAGAAGGACAAGCATACCAAAATCAGCCATGCAATCTTTTAAGACATTCTGAAGGAGAGGTGAGACAGCATCACAGCAGCAGAAGATCGCACTAGTGACAAGCAAATTAAATGGGGAAGGATATACTACAGTGCTCTGCTTGCTGAAGGGGGTCAGCAGGGGGTCACGGTTGGGGTGCTGGATGAGGTGAAAATCAGGTCTAATACCAACTCGAAATGTGCTATAGTTGCCAGTTGCCCCCCAACTCAGATGGCTACCATCCAGTGGCCTGAAAATCTTGAAATGAAAAAAACCACTGCAAAACCGGTTGCAATCAGTCCCAACCAGGACCGGTTGCCCCCCAGAGGGGTCACTACAATTACAGACGGCAATATTTCACCTGCTAAATGGAGGATTACAGACGGCAATATTTCAACGACGTTGCCATAGATGAAGAGCAGGTGTTATGATTCTCGAAGGACCCCTATTTCTTTTCCTCTTCTTCTTGCTTTCTTCTTCACCAACTCACACTTTCCTTTGTACAATTAGTCATCCGCAGCTTCTTAGTCATATATACTGTGGATTACCTACTCATTCCTCATCATTCTTTAGTGTTCCATAACACCATTTTGTGAGCCAATCAATGGCCTTCTACTTATCTTCCGTTTGCTTATTTAACATTGTGTCTTCACAATGTCTCGTTTTTCTTAACCTTGACCTCCTCGAGTATCCTAGATACGTCTTGGAATATATCCTTTGCCCCTTTGAACCCTCTGAGTGACCTCATCCTGCACTTGAAAGGACACTTCAACCTCAGAGACATCATCTAGTCTTTCGAAGTTGTCTTGAACTCTTTGAACTATAGTCTTTGATCCCTCAACTCTAGAAGAACCTCATCGTCTTGATCCCTAAGCTCTCAAGGCTCCTCAGTCCTCTTAATCTCTCATCCAAGACTCCCTTCTCTCGAGGTTACTCTTGTTCCCACCAGGACCAAGCGTAACAGCAGGTGAATTGCCTGATCAAGGGCGGGATGGATAATACTGGAGAGCAGGGATTGGCAACATGTTGCGCATTGCAGAGCATCTATAAGTCAATGCAACAAGGTTGGCCTTCAGTGTTTGGAGCAAGTTGCGAAATCAGACAATATATGGACAAGGCATTCTTGCACCACCTAGGGTTGGGGTCCAAGGTTGACAACCTTTTTTATAATCAACGCTTGAGCCATTGGAAGATGGCAATGGACTCCTAATGAATGCACCTGATTAAAGGGTTGCCAAAGCTGTTTGGAACCATCACAGCGGTGGACACATCATTCTCAAGCGAGGATAAAGGGGATTCAATAAAGTCATACAAGTCGAGCATGGTGAAGGTGAAGGTACTCCAATTTCTTGCCATGCATTCAGCGAGAGGAGAACCATTGCTTTCTGTCATGGAATGTATATACACATATGGTGAAGAAGCTAGAATTGATTGATAATCCACCACACTATATTGACTTGTGCATTGTCTTGTTTGTATAGTTTGCACATTGGTGGAAATCCTCAATTGATATGGTATCTGTTATTGGGAGCCATGGGCTCCTGGGTCTGCCACAGCCACACTGGTAGTAAGAGCCATCCAATGCCACCGCAACATTATACTGGAATCCAGTGCTATTGCCGTAGAACGGATCAGTACCACAACTATCTGTCACAGGGGTATTTATTCAATTGATGCACTAGACTATGTATGTGGTGTGGAAACATAACACATCATTCATCAACATGAACTTCCAGCTGAAGAATATCTTTGTTCTTCCTCGGGTTGCCAAGTGGTATCAATGTTTGGCATCAGCAGCGATGATATCAACACAAAGAAATTATGGAAAGCTCTTGCAGTAATGACAAATACTACAGCAGAAAGTGGAGAAAAGATAAAAGTCACCAGCATTAGGAAATCAATCAGGAAGAAGAATGCAGCTTTGGTACATGAAGATGATGATGGCTCTGAATGGATGGACAATGACCTTGTCTCTGAAGAAGATCCATTGTCAATGGATGAAATGAGAAAACACAAGCAAGCACTGGGGAAGTATGATGCATTGATCACATTGAACAAAGAAAGAAAACAGCTGTCTACACTATTGCAAATGAGCTAGCCAGACACAAGATCACAGAATACACCAAGGATCAATGTTACTTCCTCTTCGCCAAGCTTCAATCAACTTTGGTCCAAGTAACTGCTCCAGAAATAAGCTCTTCCCTACGGAGCTCTTGATAGTGGGTGGTAGAGATTGCGCTAGCTTTGGCACTTCTCATGGCCTTGATTGTATCCTTTTGTTTTCTAGCCGTTTGAGAATGTCGATCTTGCAACTCATCCTCCTTGACTTTGCATCGTGGACAGGGATTTTGTATTGCGAAAAGAGAGCCCCAAGCTATCCATAACCTAGCAGATCCAAATATGCAATAAGAAAGTTGCACACTTACTCCAGGAATTGAAAGTAAACAATCCAATGACTTGTGCCTGATACCTTCATGGACTGCCCATTGTGGAATCCTCCAGTCCTTGTTCCAATGCAAAGGGAGTAAAATTTCTGGCAGTATCATGTTCTTCATCATCCATCAAAGCATAGCCGTCTCTATCCTATCCTCCAAATAATTGCCTTCAACGGTCATGAAGGGTGGAGTCCATCACATGTGAGCTAGCAGCCGCTGTTGAGTTTTGAGATGTTTTAAACAGACTGGGCAGGCTAGATAATCAATAATGTTAAGGCTTTGGAGAATAGACTGCATTGAATGAGAGTGTGAGAGTGCCAGTGGATAAGAAGAGTGAGTGAGAGCAGATAAGAGAGGGAGTAAAAAGTGCCCTAACAGTACTGCGACACCGAATGAAGAAGAAAAGCTCAACTTACAAAATGCTGACACAATCACCAAATGTCAATAAATTGTTTAAAGACATCAACAGGAAGATATATGCAAACATTAGTGGAAATAGTAAACAAGAGATCATACAAGTAATGCAAACACTGAGCTGGGCCTGAAGAAAATATCCTCCTAACATAAATAAACATGATGGGATCCATTAAATGTTAAAGCAGCTGCAGATCTAACACTTCACCGACGGAGACTTGGAAGACCTCTTCTTTGGTACTTTGCTGCTGTTCTCGTCTTCATCCAGATGTTCGGCCTAACGGGGCATGTAGGAATCCAAGACCAAGATTTACATGTCATGATTACCCCCTTCAGCAAGTAGCTGACAATAAGGCTCTCGAGCATTGATAATGTCGCTGTCAGATGTCTGATCTAAATTGACCAGAATTCTGTCAAGCATACTCTTCACAATGTTGCAGAACTTTTCATGACTAATTTCGCCAATCTGTTGCCTGAGTTGCTCTCCTCCTAGTTCTTGTGACTTGACAAAATAATCATGAAGAGTTTTCAAACGGTCAACAAATCCAGAGCCGGATCAACGAAAATAAGGAGATATAGAATTACATAGTGATTCAGGGAGAGTATGTTTTGAGCAAAAAATGTCAAGATGTCCCAACATGTTGTGGTGGCAGGCGTAGCCCAGATAGGAGGAGCATGTTTCTTAGCATCATCCTTGCCCTTTGAAAGGCTGGTTACACTGATGATTTCTTCCGGCTCCCTCCAAGATTGCTCCCGAAAATGTCTTGTCTCTGCAACAGAGTCAGAATTTGTTTCCAAGATGAAAGTAAGTGGGAAATTGTGAAGAATGTGGAACTCCCGGGGATGGCAGTCCATTGGGTGGAAACACCAGTAACCAAGCTACTGCTAACTTGAGTAGTTGCACAGGAATTGTGGGATATAGTATTAGTTGAGGCATAAGAATAGGAAGTTGTGGGAGTACCTAAGTTTGAGGAGGGTGAGGACTTCTTCTTCGAATTATTTTTGTCCTCATCTTGCCACTGTTGCCATGTGTACCTGGCCCATTCATGACTATCCATGCATACAATCTATAGGACCCAGAAAAAAGATTCGAGGTCATGATGAACAGTATGAGTGAGTGTTTTTGCCTCCTGCGACAGAAATGCAGTTGCTATGTAGGGGAAAGTAGCCTGAATAGTAGAGGTGATCAGATCAAACATAAAACTAAATACAAAGAGGAGCACTTGAGCACTTACTGTCATTCTATGAATTACCGGGTTTCCCTTGAGGTCAGCTGCATAGCCCCAGTCTCCTAACATCCCAGGGTGTTTAGGATAAGTGTCTTGATCTTTTGGCCAATTTGGAACCATGGCGTCGGGAGAGGCATCCTTGACTAGAAGCATAACATTGGTGTCACTGACATCACAATGTTGGACTTTCATCATAAGAGCATTGAAGTGACCTATCTAGCCACAAGTTGATATATCTCCTGATAGTAGAGAACTCAATATTGTTGGGCAATCTTATGTCATCTGTAGAACTGCCCGGGACTTGAAGCACTGTTGCCATCCATGCCATCTTGATGGGATAGGTTTTTGGTGTGACTCCAAAGTGTTTCCATACTTTGCGAAAAGGAACCTTGTGTGCATGTGCATGTCCATTGCTGAGTGAAGAAGTGTCCTAATGTCACCTTGGTAAACGAGCAGAAGCTTTGGGATAGCTTGTATGTATTGGACGGGCCTGAGGACATGGAAAAGTCAAAACCACACCAGGTGGCTGAAGCTCTGCCAAGGCCCAAGACAGCACATAGAAAAGTGATTGGAGAATAATTGATGTTGATAGGTTCAGAAATGACTGTGGACCCCCAGATAAAAGCTGCAAGAGTGAATGGTCAGTCACAAAGAGACAATGCAATATAGAAGCACCTGTTAAGTTGACAAGGTGATATATAGCCAGTGATTTCTGTTAATTGATTCAGAGCTTCCTTCTGAGTGTCACCATTGAAGGATGCCTTCAGCTCGCAGTACATCAATACATCTTTGAAAGCAATGTCAGATTTACAACTTATAGGAAGTAGGCCAGTAACTTGTCCTGCAATGAGTTCAGGGATATTATCCAGATGGGTAATGAGAAATTCTTGTTCAAAGATCCTGCAGGCAAGGTGGAGCAAGTTCCTGAGCTAGAGTTATGGTGTGATGTCGATATGCACTGGGACTCCACTATTGCTATGACCAATTGTCTTCACACTTTACATCTGGTGAGTAATGCAGCATATAGACAACATGCATGCCTCTATCTGTAAGTTATGTGCCAGTCACCGGCTTATGGTTTCTTGAACTGTTTCACTGTTTCAGACATCGATCTGGCTATTCATTTGTCATAGATCAGAAACTATTTGTGATGAAGAATATGTTGAATTGGCTGCGAAAATGATCCAAGGATTGGTATGCAGTGCATATCACCTCGAAGACATACTGATATATTTTACTGATACAATGGGATAGATGGAGGAGTATCAACAAAGACTCCCAACTGAACCAAGCTCACAAAAACCAGACAAGGTTATCCACATCATCAACTCACTCTTCACGCACTTTGGCCTCAAGCAGATGTCCAACAGTAAGCAGTCTCGAGGCTCTGCAATGGTGTCTGATGAATATCACTCATACGTCAATGGAGATCTTTGGGAGGAGGACACAAATCCTCTGAGATTCTGGGAGGCAGGTATACTTAGTGTCTATACTGTCTATAGGCTTATGGCTCATCACAGAGCAGACAAAAGAGCTACCCCATTATCTTTGCCATCGCTATGGACTTCCTTCCTATTCAGGTCTCTTCCATACTCACCTTGACACTGATCTTCTTTGTTCTGACAGCAATCAAGTCCTTAATGTGGTCATACTGGAAAAGTGTGAGACTGTGTCAAAAAATAAAAAAGACAATTGACATGCCTGAATCAACACAAGTAGGATTTCTCAGCATCTTCCCCATGTTTCAAATGACATACATTTTTTTTTTTCCTTTCTTGACCTTGTTCTTTATTTCCACCTCAGAAACACACAGTACAGCATATATAGATCTACCACCAGTAATGCATGAATACCTAGTACCTCAAGTGATCCAATTGTTGAATAGTTGCAATGTAGAGAATTAGGAAGTGATCTTATTTGCTGTTGATATAGCTGAGTTTTACTTACCAGGATCGAATCAGAGCAAAACAATATGCAGCAAGAGGCAGTATATACAGCAACATATTTGGGAAAGAGGGGAGGAATTTCTTGGCCCTGCACTTTTGAACAAGGATCCAGCTGAAGTAGAATCCTTCCAGAGACCAACATGGGATAGTGCTCTGAAGTAGATTGGGGAGCAGTGCTTGACATGCTTTGGATCTGAACAAAATCCTTCTCTTACTGAAGGTGACCTCTAGACACTATACAGCGTCTGGCACACCTAACACTAAAAGCAAGCTAAGAAGGCAACTGTCATCGCTAGAGAGAATCGAACGAGAACAAGACTAGCTTGTTCAGTTGGCTGCATTCACATTTTTATACTACCAATACTTGGTCCATGCTACAGAGGCTATACTACAATGCAACTAAGGCGTGTATCAACACAGCCGTTAGTACTACTAGGTGTAGATATATTAGTGAACGTGGATGCCATGTGCATGGCTGCGCACTGTGCATTTGGGCACTATGCCAGAATGGGCAAATGAGGCGCAGAATAATAAGTGCATTGCCTGACAATTTCTCATTTATACAGGTTTTAATCTCTTACATACACTGCAGATCCAAGGAAACCTTCTCCTTTCAAACCAAGGTGAGCATGGGGGAAGTTGAAGAAATTCTGCAGTTGATACAGAAAAAGTAGACCGGAGAGTAATTGTCCTGACAAACTAACCAATGTATTTGTACTGTACATCTTTCCGAAGGGTCAACTTTGTCCACAACTAAGCTGAGCAACTTCTCAAGAGACATTATTATTGAGCCACTTCAGCAGAGATCAGCAGAGAAGGCTGAGAATGCCTCAATGTGTTTCTCCACAGTTGACATATCATCTGCAATGGTCCAAAGGCGTGTCATGCATTGGTCCCTGAATTCGATTTTGACGACGGGATTGAGGATACTATAGTGCGAAATAACAAAGATACTCGCATTCAAGGCAGTTCATAAAATGTTAAAAGATCTTGTGCAGCATATACGCGACCGTGTGCATCATGTCGACCATTAGGACAAAGTCTAGCATTTTTTCTTATGGTCGATGACCACAATGATAGATCTGGGATTTATTTGGCTTCATTTTTGCTAGTGACTAGGACAAGTTTTGATCAATAAATCTTGACTTTGGCTAGTTTCATTGTCACAATGGTTGGTTTACAGTTATCATGTGATCATTTTGAGTCTAATAACTGTGGGTCGACATTTATTTCATCAATCTACGAATAATTCAAGTTTGTGTACACTTTGCTGATAAATCTAGATCTTCACTAGATCTTGGTTGGTTTCACATTGCTTGGGTGGACAAAGTACATGATGGAAGGTAGCAATTCCTTGACTTGGTTAATCCACAGACAATTGAAATTTACTATGCTACTTGATTTCAGCAATAAAAGTGTGAATTACCCCTTTTATCAATAGTGTGGCAACTGTGCAAATCCTGCTATTTTTGATCTAATAATCATAGGACAATATCTTGATTTGGTTGATCTGCGAATTTTTCAAATTTGCCTACACTTTGGAAATTGATCTGGATTTTAGCTATTTCTAACCATGGCTGCAGTCAATGTGTGTTGCTTATGTATTCAATGTGATAGTCAATGATCACATCATTATTTTGGGTCTAATAACCATAGGACAATGTCTTGATTTGGCTGATCTACAAATGATTCAAGTTTGCCTACACTTTGCCAATGAATCTTGATTTTGGCTACTTCTGACTGTTGGTGTGGTTGGTTCACATTGCTTTGGTGAGCATTGGTATTGTATATCATAATGTTGACATGTTTGGTCTAATTACCATAGGACAATGTGTTGATTTGGCTGACCTGAAAATTGTTCAACTTTTCTTCTAAATTTCAGATGTTTCTTGATCAAATGACCACCAAATTTCATGTTTAATAGCTCAAATTTATTGTAGAAATCACCTCTCTTTGATAGTCTATTTGCAAATATCCCATGCCCCCTGATATGCACAGAACGACGATGATAACAAAAATGTGCATATCTGAGGGGTCCTGATATGCGCAGATGGAGAATGATAACAAAAAAACACATATCCCGAGGGGTCCACAAATGCGCAGATCGACAAACGTGGTTGAAACACACATATCATGTCCCAGAGATGTTTGATCAAACAGGTGACAGGATATGTGGCGACTCGGAAGAGATTGGGTACAACCTGTTCTCAAAAAGGAGTGAGCAAAGAACAGATTGATAAGGCATCAAAACTTATTCTCGGGTAGTCAAATGTCATTGTTGGTCATTTGGAGTGTTGAAATTTGTA
This sequence comes from Leccinum angustisporum, assembly GCA_038091055.1. Classification (NCBI taxonomy): domain Eukaryota; kingdom Fungi; phylum Basidiomycota; class Agaricomycetes; order Boletales; family Boletaceae; genus Leccinum; species Leccinum angustisporum. The sequence continues at coordinate 15,084 of JBBPNU010000264.1, forward strand.
TGTGGTCAATAATAACTCTAGGACAAAGTCTGTTTTTTTTTGTATCAGGTTTTGTCAATTTTCACTTGGATTTGGTAAGAGGAATTGTCTTTATTGCATGATTGAGTTACACAGCTACACTCTGAAAATTATAGTCTAACACGACTGAATTTGTTATGCTTGGTCCGGGTAGGAACAAGAGTAGCCTCGAGGGGAAGGTCAGAGATGAGGGATAAGGAAGGCTACTAGGGTCGAGGGATCGAAGACTGAGTGGCAAGGAAGATTCAAGACGATTTCGAGAGACGAGACTGGTCTTCGAGATCGTGATGACAACAATGTGAGATAAGAAAGACAAAGGAAAAGAAAAGAGATGGGGGTCCTTCGAGAACCGTAACAGAATTACAAAAAGTAACACACATTTCCATGACCCTCAAAAATGTGCTGTAGGCTCACTGGAATCATGTCATAACATGGTGTAACCTTGAGTGGATTACAAAAAGATGCAGTATTGTCTGAATTGGCTTGATTTCATCATAAAATTACTGACTTTGGTCATGGTTATTGCTTGTCTAGTCATGTCTATCTCTGGGACAAACTCTAGATTTTCTGGTCTTGATTTTTTGGAATTTTAGCATACAATTGCCTAGATCACCAGTAGTGATATTAGGTCAAAGTCTGGGATTTTTCATCTTGATTTTTCTCAAATTTGGCTTATAATTGCCAATGGATCAAATCTTCACAGGCAGTAATCATGTCGACCATTAGAACAAAGTTTAGCATTTTTGCTTATAATTGACAACATAGTGATAGAAACACTAAGATATGACCAATATCGAGATGTATGTTGATAAAACATAGATTTACCTCAAGAATTAGCCCTGTAAAAACATCTCGAAACATAATTGATACATTGATTTCAATCTTGGCAATATTTCATCTTAACTAATTCCCATCAAAGTATATAGTAACACAAATTTCCATGAGCCTTGAAGATGCACTGTAGGCTCACTGAAAAGGTATGAAGATTGCAATCACCTTTTTTCAATGTTGCATGTAGATTCTAAGTGCAATTGAAAATGATGGAGAAAGTGACATTCCTGTAGATCCAGCTCTGACATTCTGGCTTGTTTTTTTATTTTTTTCAGCTTGACAAACTCTGCTGTATAGCCTATGTGTCGGTTGATTTTGTGTAGCCAGCTGTGTGTTGCACAAAACAATGTCAAAGATTTCATATCTAGTTCCATCGCAATCTTTCCCAACACATTGACTGGCAAGGACAGCAAGCCAGGTGATCTTGATTTATTGAGGTTTCGGAAAAACGAGCAAACTTGACTGAATGTAGTTATGGATCTTAGATCTCCCAACTGTTTTTGTATGAGGCAAACTATTTCCACTGGTAGATTGCATAGAGACGAGAACTGATATTATTATGTTAGTACTTGGAAGCTTACAATTGTTGTGAATGACAAGTCAACTTGCCATGTTTTGAGATGTAAGTCTTGTCCACAATGCTTTTCGACATTGCAGTATTTCCAGTTATTAATATTCAAGATCTTTGACAAAAAAACATATATTGTTTTAGAGACTAACGATGGTGCAATCATTACAAATCTATATCATGCATGACCTCAGTAGGTGCATAATCTAGCACTAGATGATAAATGCCTACCATGATGGCCAACTTGAATATTATATGGTCAGGTTCATGTTTGTATACAAGTATAAGTCAATGGCAACTTACAGTCTTGTGGTCTTCATGAATGGCTGTTGTGTTTTTGACCATGCCGTGAGACTAGATTATTATGACCATGATTTGTTTGCTTGCTACATTTTGTCTATACCTCCAAGTTTGTTGCTATTGCTGGCAAGCAAAGATGCCATCATTGAGCACAAAAGAGCACAAGTTGGTGGTGCTTGTACTTACTGGTTGAGTCTGTTTGGCTATTGTTTGGCATTGTTTATACAGACTTTATGAGGAGAGCATGTAATGGTTGCAATTCAAGAGGGGAAAATAAACACAACATGACATGACAGCTTGTATATATAGTTCAAGGAGGATTACATAATATTTTCTCATGTGCACAACCTAGCACTAGTTTCTGCTCTATGCAGCATATTGGGCAAACCAACTACCATTGTACATCTTATGACCATTAGCTTTCACCATCCTTGTCGTGGTCTTCTTCAGCTCTACCAGCTTGATTGCAGCATTGATCTTGGGTTGCTGTGTTTTCAGGCCAGTATACATGATTGCGTTCATAATGGCATCTTTGGTTGGGCCTTTTGCACTGTGTTGATCAAAGAATTTCTGAGTTTCCGATGTTGCTTGCATTGCCATTTGAGAATTGTTCATATCCATGACAGACCAGTACAAGTCCCATAACACCCGCATTAATGCTGGCATCTGGATGAAGTCTTGTCTTGACAAGAGATGATTGATGATATGAAACTGGACTGTATTGTACTTGTAATCGATCAGCTGTGCTGTGAAATGGTTAATAGAGCTATCTTGTCAAGGTTTGAAATATATTGTTGCTCATAGTTTTTTCTTCTTTTGATACTTGGTGCCCATGGTTTTATCCTCATTTATTGGTGTTTCTGGTGTTTCTGGAACTGTCAATAACATGGTAGTCTCTGCCATTGTATGAGGTTACGATTTAGAGATGATCAGATATGTAGTAATCACCATACCCTTGTCCTTGCCTTTGCTTGGTGTGATGCTCCAGTTTGATATGATTTCTGGATCATCAGAATTATCGTCTTGGTTTGTGATTCTATGTTGACATGTCGTCCATGAGGGCAGCTATAATGTAATAATTTTCTATTTGAGATTCTTTGCACATTCTAGCACTAGATTATGCTCAATGTTCTGTGTTGGTTCTACCAACATCCTGCTAGTCAGACTGAGTTTGTCAAAGCTGCTACTCATATCCTTTTCTCTTTCATCTTCAGGCAAGCCTTGTCACCAATACATGTCGGCCTCTGCTTCTGTTGCAACCCTGAAGTCTTGCAAGGATGGATATAAATTGAGCTTCATCAACATCCAACTTGGAATGTGGTTGATTTTCATAGAACATTTGATCTGGCGAATTGATTGTTGACGTATAGCCTGTTCAAGTAAAGTAAGAACAACAATGCTATATGATTATGAAAACCAATGTGTACTTGCCTGTATGAACTGATCCAATGTTTCTTTGATGCTGGGATCGATGGTATTGTGACTAATGAGACCCAAACCCTCTGTCATGACTCCATAAATTGCAACAACATCATGATCTTGGCATCCTATTTCTAGTCTGGCAACATCGTCATTGCTGCCATACACTCACTTCAACTTCAGCCAGGTGAACACTAGGACTCTAGATATCATATGGTTATCATTAATTGATGCAATGAAATAAGATATGAATATACTGACCTGCTTGGATGGAAATGTCATGGCAAATTCTGGCACTAGGATGTGCACTGTGTTATTTGTGCTTGTTTGGTGCTACCTAAATTGGGATGGTAGTGGTTCAAGTTCAAGATGTGTTTAATGAAAATTTCCACAACCTATTACTTTTATAAGCCATCAACTGCTTACCTAATCACATTTTTCCCATTGGAGCTCTGAATGCCACTATCCTGACAGAAGATGCATATGAATTCTAAGATAAGTATACAGTACACTCTGGAGTCTAAATAGTGGTAGATATGTATAAGGTCCTTTCAATATGCTACATCATGATGATTGACAACAAAGATAATGAATAAATGATGATAGATGAGTGGTGCTATTCTAGTTACAACAACTATCATGATTTTGTTAAAGTCCATCAAGCTATTACCTTTTCCTTCCATAATGAGACTTTGTGACTTTGTGATACATTTCATTGGATCAACAACATTGTTGAAAAGACCAACTTATGGTGAATATCATCCATAGATAGTGGAGTGGTGGTGTTTGTGATGAATGCTTGAACTGTGGCAAGATTTGCATGACCTGGATGCTTGAATTTGACATGCTGTGTTGCAAGATATAGAATTCCAATAGATGCAGGCACTTGTTTCAAAGTTGGAATGCTTTGATGTAGTTGTGGGTTGAACATGGCTTGATAGCCAGTCCAAGTGAACTTGTTGGTAGCTATAATGACAACTGAATCAGAAAAGAAATGTACAGAAGGAGAACACAATTTTATGTACTGTCAGTCATGTCAACATCATCGTCATCAAGACAGATGTGAGCCACTCCTCTGCCATGTCTACTGGAACCTTCCTCAACGTCTTGACCTTGATGAACATCATTGATGGTATACTTTCGTGAATTGACTGCAGCAGAGTCAGATTCAAATTCACTGGTGTTATTACCTTTCTTGAGGCCTAGAAGTTGTGAATGTGCTTTGAGCATATATATGTGCCATGAGTGAATTACCTTTAGTCAAGGTTTTGGACAATCTGGCCTCCATTAATGGATCCTTTGGAGGTTATCATTGTCGCTATCAACAATGAATGCAGCAGAGGTAATTTTCGACTTGGCTAAATATATGAAGAATGTAAATGGATTGCCTGAGCACAGAAATATTGTATCAAAGAGTTTGACTGACCTTATCATTTCTGGTGAGTGATTGCCACTTGTCTTGTTTGTAAGATTGTGACATCCTTGTATTCAGATTGGTGCTTTTGCTCGTTGTCTTGCAACTTTTTCTTTGCATCCAATTCAGCTTTCCAGGTGGCTGCAGTCTTGTCTTCATATGTAGGCAGAGCCTTCAATTTTGCTGTCACTGATCCCAGTTGTGCTGCAGTCCAGCCTTCAGCCTCTTTTTCATCCATAGCTTCAACAAGTTTGATCAGATAGAACCTGTCTATTTCTTCCTTGGTTGTTTGACCAAACTGGAATTCCGTAGTGGGATCTTGCTTGTGATAGATGGCAACTTCGGAATATTCCTTGAGTTCCTGACATATTTATGTTAGCATAATCTAGTACCACTCACATCCAAGAACATATTCAGGGCTGTCAAGACTTTTGGAATTGCCTTGTTGTCAAATACAAGACCCAGACCCTCAGACAAAGCAATGCTGGTTATGTGTTGCATTTTCTTGAGATTTGCAGTGTACAATTCAATGTATGTTTGCATGCGAGCATTTTGATTGCCTACTGTTTCAGTTGGGTCCAATGGCAGAGCTGCATCTAAGAGGTCCAGTGCATCTTTGCCAACAGGAGGCTGTGATTGCGCATAGATGTTGTCATACCAAGTCCACTTGTCTATCATGTGATTCATAATCATGGTGTCTGTGATTAACTTGTTGACAAAACACCGCATTTTGCATGCACCATCTGTCTCCAACAAACGGTCACCTGCCTTGATACTGATGAATACAGCAATGAATTTCTTCATCAGAGTGGCTGGCTTCTTGACATGATCAGGGTCGAGCCATGGAAAACTGGTCTGCATCAACTTGGGCTTTGGACAGCAAGATAATCATGCTTTCTGTTACGAACCTTGTTTTCCTCTCTTCATTTTCTACCAACCGAAGTCATGTGACTAGATCACATGACCAATTACATCAGCTTTCTTTATCTTTCCTTTCAATGTCACATGACCTGCTTAGTCAGCAATCACGTGACATGTCCTGGTAAGACCCGTTGGATACAGTTACCTTATATAGTTAGCATAGCTTAGTCAGACCTGCCCTAAGCTGGTCCGTGCACATGTACTTGTAGTATAAATACTTAAATGCAGCAACCGAACAAGCAAGTCTTGTTCTGGTTGGATTCCCTCCTTCCTATCCAGTCTCCTCTCTATAGTCGAAATTCAAGTTGAGGTGCCATAGTCCTGATTGGATTGAGGTTGCCTTCACTTTCTTGCACATTGTTGTGATCA
>JBBPNU010000265.1:0-20899 GCA_038091055.1 Leccinum angustisporum
CTATAACCACTTTGTCAAGCTTGTGAGAATGCTACGGGTGTGTCTTCAATTTGAAGTCAACCAACAGGATGTAGATGACCTTCGGGTGGGATTTGCATCATGGGTGGAAGAGTATGAGAGGTCTGTCCAAGTCTGCACACTGGTTCTGTTCTAAAGGTCCAAACTGACTCGTTGATAGCATATACTACCAACGGGATCCGAAGCGAGCAGCTGCTTGCCCTGTCACAATCCACGCACTTCTGCACATTGCTGATGGAATTGCTGAATCAGGTCCAGTGTGGACATCATGGGCATTTCCCATGGAACGGTTTTGTGGCCGACTGCAACCCATCATCAAGAGTCGTCGTCGACCAGATGCTTGTATTGCACAATACCTACTTGATGACACACGGTTATCACAAGTATCATTGATTTTCAATGCCCGTCAGGAGTTATCACTGCGGATATCCAAGAACAGCTACACTGTGGGTCAATTACACCATGCATCATGTACATACTACAGTAAACAAGGCAGGTTGACCTTGATGGCTGATCATGATATGATCTATTGCAACGGAATGTGTTTTACTAGACCCCTCTTGTGTGCTGTTACCACCACGGCGGAAAAATGTTATCGATGGTCCATTATCAACAAAGATCCTGAAAGCCTTGGCCACCCGGTTCGACGTGACTCCAAACATTGTCAAACAGTCTATAGGCAATAATTGGGTTGCGCAGATTGAGTTGTGGGGTAAAGTCCGACGACTAGAAGGTGGGGATACAATGAATGCAGCCGGTGTTGTCAAAGTGCAGTCAGATTCCAGAGATGCTACTTATGTGCGAGTAAGTGACATAGCCCCCGCTGTTATCAACTCTCTAATATTGACCTTGTTTTGTCCATTGTCAGTATGAGACACTAGTGGACAAATTTGCACGTCAGAGAAATGCCCAGCCAGTCTATGAAAAGAAGACATTTTATGGACGACTACAATACATCTTGGTCCTTCGTGTCCCCGCTAGCCTGTTGCTGTCTCTCAACTTTCCAGAAACTATCTTTCTCGCTGCTATTCATCCATGCCAACTAATGCCAACTCCCTCTGCTCTCGAGTTGCTGGATATCCATCTCTATTCGGGTTTAGCGGATACCCTGGATATTCTAGACATTACATGTCTCCAGTGTCTTGTAGGTCACATTCCTCTCGACGGCGGTCATTGTTGGGCTATTGTTGATCGTAGCGGGAACCTTGCACGTGCATCATTCGAGGATTAGTGGTCAAAATTTGTGGATTGTAGTATCAAAGGATTTCTATAGACAGGAGGCACATTAACATTGAGAACGACAAACAATCCGAGTCTATCAATGCTACATTGACTCGCTACTCTGGCTGATGGGAGCTCGAGACATCCATTCTTCAGTTCTTGCACACCATTGCTGGATGGCGAGTCTCTGGGCAAATGATGTACATTATTATGAGGGACAAGCCTGATATTTAAAAGACATACCTTTGCAACGTTATATCTATTCTCAGCGCTTGCAGAGAAAAGGAAGATGACATCGCGGGTTGCCATTGCAACCGTATGAACATTATTCTTTGACCTCCGTGCCCAAGCAGGGCAAGGCATTCGGTCACCAGCATGCCATGACTCGAGGACCACCGGGGGGCTCACAAAACAACACATTGGGATGGGTGTCTGATCATCAAAGTATACTTGAGAGATTTTAAAATGACGACCAGTGCGCTGCAAAAAAAAGGAAGATTAATCAGACCAATGTTTGCACGAGTGAATATTGCCACATACTTCATCGATGAGATATACGATAAGAAAATTTAACATGACAAGAGGGTCATGATCCACCAGGACACTGTCGTATAGTTCCTCGGAGAAGAGGTTTTGTGCACGCTGTATCTGCAAAGGGATAGAGAAGTCATTAGAGAAGTTTCAAGGGTAGCAAATTGACAATCTGAACGCACAATGAGTGGGACAGGAAGCTCGGATATGTCATCCAGTGTACTGTACCACTCGATGAAGTCATCAAGCAGAGTGCCACAGTCAGGGTCACTGTCACTCATTGCCAATCCAGCCTAGGCTAAGGGTTTGTAGCGCGCGATGTTGATATATCGAGGTGAAAATATGCTTGACCGTGGCCCGGGTGTGCACGTGTATGAGTTGTTAGTTCCGAGTCCCGAACAGAAATGAGCCGTGATCCTACCATTGTGGTTATCACCTGTGAGGCAGTTGATGATTGAGTGTGTGTGGATCGTGGAGAACACCGTTGATAACGACCATGTTAAATGGTGATGAAAAATCACCCAGTCGCCACCGTGCACCGAGTGAGCACCTGACCAGCCGGTGATTGCCGATTATGACCACGATGACAGATCAATTTCACTTATTTCCTTTTCCATAGTGCAAAATGAGTACATCAACGTCATGCAAAGACGCTGATTAACAGAATATTTACGCTGATGTGTCGCGTCCTCGCCGCTAACTAGCCGCGTCTTGGACGCTCTGAATTAGTCGATTTACTTTTTGCAGTGTGGCAAGATCGATGCATCATTGAGGACATTTGTATTACAGCACTCTTGACGAGGCCGCCTTGAACAAGTAATTCGTGAGTTCTAAACTCCCAAGCTTGCATCAAATGATCAATTTGAATGATGCGCAGCCTGGCATGCATTTACTCAGTATTTCAAGGGAGGTCAATAAACATGTCACACTCAGTGGACATGCTCGCCAACAGGACACACGCTAATACGTTAATTGACGGCCTATGGCACTGATACTTACGAAGATTGTAGTACTGCATACGTATCCACCCACGAAATTCAGTAGTCATGCGGTACAATTCAACAGGATGATACTCGTCAATCTCCACGCCCACGTCTCAACTGTGAAAACGGAGACGATGAACATCAAAAATTGATACATGCATATCTGGTAACGACTCACGAGTTTCATGGGCCGACGCATCATACTCTTGAGCCAAGGCAACTTCTCGTCCACCTGTTCCCGCAGCCTAGCGTGCTCTTCCTGAAGTTCTGCCAGTGCCTCCGGATCTGAAGCTGCCGCCTTCCTTTCCTTGGCATCAGGAAAATAGTGAGAGTTTGACAAAGATATATCTAACTTTATAAGTGATACAATGCCTGGCTCATGTCCCATTTTGATAATACTCAAGCTAAACCCATATATACTCTGAGAGTGATGGCAGATTTCACCACATAAGCCACATTGATATACTTAGACCATACCTAGCAAGGCTTCTGCACTGGTGAGCCCTGGTAGTGGGACTCACTGGCACTCTGTTTATAATTATCACACAAAATCTCCATGACTGTTCTGATCACTCATGCCAGTTCATCTAGTCTCCTTGTCAGATGATGTTAGCATTATACATATGATAATCACTATCTGGAGGATGCTTCTTGGAATGTCACACTAGCTGTTTATAATTATCACTCTAAGCCATATAGACTTTTGGTGTCAAATGTTGTATAGTACTTGCAGTAGGTGTGGCAAAGACAGCTGGTGTGGTTATTTGGTCAAGTCACATTAATGTGATTGACATTGCTACTTTTGAACCTGGCAGGTATTCACTGTCAAACAATATTGGTAAGCTGGAGTTGGAGCAGACTAGACTAGCTGGTAGTATATTCGAACCTCGGTAATCATTCAGCCTTCTGTTCATCATTGCCACTTCTAATCATGAATATCTCCCCTGTCAAACAATGTCTGTCTGATGTAGTCGTGCCCATAGAGGAAACCAATTGGTATGTCCGGCAACATTTTGGCTGTCTATTCATCCTTTCCATCTACAATCATACATATTTTCCCTGTCTAACGACATCGGTCTGCAGTGGTTTGTGGCAGTGTGGACTAGTTGGTGCTATGCGTGGGAACATTAGCTGTCCGTGTAGCCTTACCGTTTCTAATCATACCGATTCATGGTATCGAACATCAGCAGCTTGGTGCAGTTGGTATGGAGTCGTCTCATGGACACTTCTGGGAATTGCTTATCATGTTCGATCACGATGATCCATTCCAGCGCCTAATGAGAATACGAAGTTAGTCCGTGAGTCTTCCTGGTCGTCCTCAGTCATGCTGATTTCAGGTGTCGAGGAATGTCGGTCCTTTGAAAATGGGAAAGGGCATCATATTGTCAGCCTGAGGATCGGTTTCAAAAGGATTCCGAGTCCACATTGGTCCAAACCGGTTCACACAGATCCAGCAGGAGTAGTAGGAAAGGAACTTGAATGCGGTAAATTGGGAGACGGTGAAAGTAGCTGGACTCCGGACAATTTCGAAGCGTAGATACAATGCTCTAAAATATATGACTACGCTTCCTCGGAACCCTCCTGAGCCATCTCCTTGCTCGCGATTCTTTTCTCTCGTATTCTGGCCAGTGCACTGTTCTTCGAAGGCAGGCGCTCCAGCTCCGCGTAAGCAGGAAAGACTTGGCTGGAATTCCCTTTCAGTAATATGGATGATATCATACGGCCTGAAGACCTACCGGTTCCACCAAGTGAGAAGCTGCTCTACTTCGTCCTTCTCATCTATGTCGTCCAAAAGCTCGAGGATACTATTGTAGAACCTCTCAGAATCCGTAGCTAGATCGGTGCGCGAAAACACCTGTGCCGAGGTTAGTGAAAAGCGAACCTGCGCAAGGTTGAGCGTTGATTCCACGAGCACACGGACGGGAAAACATACTTGGGTCGCAGTATAGGCGATTGATGGCTTCGTCACGCGACGCATGCCGTGAATGCGAGCGTTTCCAGACCTGGTTGCCTTGGGCTCCTGGTCAACGGAGCTCGGAGACGTAAAAATATGTTTGAATGCCTAGAAGTAAGTAAGAGATTGTTCACGGTCACGGTGAAATACGTCGCATACTCACTGAAACCAGGAGTCCACTACGTAATAATCCGTTCCACGGGTCTTCAGTGTCGTACGTGTAGTTAGCGTACAAGAGAATAGGCCATTGATCGCCCGCAACTTGAATTTGCCCATTACTTAATTTTAGTTTCGTCCTATGTGAGATCGCTTAGAGTAAGTGTAAGTAGTGCATAATTGGGACCGGAACTTACTCGGAATTGGCCCAGTCGAGGCCCGCAGGGCAAAGAAGTGCACCTGTGCGCTCGTGATTGAATCCACGCCCAGCTTTGATGTTTCGAGGGATGTGAGGATTTAACGCTTGACCCTTTGGGGTAATCCAGTCGATAATCGCGCTTTTCATGCTCTTGGTGTCGTCCGCCCTGGAACCGCTGGTACCTTTCTGGATCTGATTCGCAGCATCGGTCCAAAGTCAGTACCAGTGTGCGATAATAATCCGGATCACACAACTTACCAATTCAGCAATCGCAATTACTTCACTCTCTCCAGATTCCATTAGCCGCTCTTCCAACCCCGGTATGATCTTGAGGAGCTCCCGGAAGACTGAATATTCCACTCGTTCCCTGACGTGACAAAGTAGTGAGCAGATATATATAAAATGTAACAAACATACTCGGCGGGCCATGACTCCAGGCTCTGGTCTGCGTTCTCACCCATCATGACTATGCCATTGGTAAGCAAGGTCTGCACGTTACAAAAGGCATGTACCGTGCGGCCAAAATGTCGACCATGATGCACTAGAGGATCTTGAGTCGTGCTATTGAAAAAGGCGAGGTGTGTAATTTAGAATCAGATTCCTATTGTCTCTGGGAAGATGACTGACGCTTTCTTTCTCGGGCCGAGTTCCAACGCATAGGGATGCCCGCGCCTTCGGCCACTGACCGGCCCAGTAGAACCACCACCATTATTGTTGACGTCGGACATGGCGGACATTGAGGAGTAGCTGGAAAGGCGATGAGGGGTCGCGTTGGAAGGAAAGTCTCTTGTCTGAACAGTGGAGTCCAACCTTGGGCATTATATACTGTGACAAGAGGTTAGTACGCGGAGAGTCGGCTCAGAATTCCTACCGATAAGGAAATATTAGAAAGCGGCTGAAACCGGTGCAGGCCGATTAGGACTCAAAACAAATCTCGGTCCACCTACTTACAGTCAAGAAGATTAGCCGGTGTGTGTACGTTAGAGATGAGGCACTAGAGCACTCTGCCCTGTTTGCTCGTGTAGCCGTCCTGGACCTGTGACAGTGTTAGCAAACAACGCCGATACGCGTGAACTCAAATAACTCGTCGTGCACTGGAAGGATGTTAGCAGACTATAGGTTAGTACTGGTGGCTGTATGAGGCTCGATAGGAAACCTCACCCTAAGACTCAAGTATTGACTGATCGAAACGACCGATCGATAAAATCAAAGTGCCATGAATAAGTAATTTTGGTATCATCATTGTCACCTTCGTCAACTATTTCTATCGGACAGAACAAATATCGTTGTTCGATGGGGTCGATCGATTCTGACTGACCCACCCACTCGTTTTCCCACTACTGCTTCTTCGCCTCCCGCTCCATCTTCTCCATAGCGCGACTCGGACGACGGGTATCTTTGAGCGTCTTATGAGTGTGAGCGAAGGCCAACGATTTCCATCCGATGGTGTAAATGACATAGTCAAGTAATGCGTGGCTCCAGAATGCTGTGATGGTGCCAGGTCGGTCGGTCATGGCCGCTCCGCACGACAACCCAATTTTATTCAAGGCGGAACGGACGAATGGTTTGGGTCTGGGTATCAATGTCAAGGACCTACGGATTTTCGACATTTTTGAAACCTAATATAGTACGGCTGAGCATCAAGCGGGAGAAGACGAAATGGTGACTCGTAGTACGACAAAGTAAGTGTTCATGTTCTCGACGATGATGTTGTGCTTGCGGGCCTCCTCAGCGAGTGCACTCGTAAAGGTTGCCACAAATCCTTTCGTGCCCGAGTAAGTCGCGAGCATCGGGGAAGCGACTTGGCCGGCAAAAGACGCAATGTTCAGAATTAGTCCTCGTTTTCTAGGACGAAATTCCTCGTCAGAGTCATTACATGCAAGAATGAGAAGGAAGCACGGCGTGCGTAGCTCGTACGGTACCATTTACGTTGACTGTCACGATATCTTCGTTTTCTTCTTCCGTCGTCTCAGCAAAGTATGTCGGAATCGAGTGTGATTTGCCAACGTTGTTAACTGTCGTTTACGCCGCTGGTTAGTGGTCAGGCAAGGTCAAGGAAGAGACCGAGGACACCGACGTCCAAGCCACTGACCGTGCATTTGAGTGCATTCAGTGCTGCCGGGTCATTTTTCGCAAAGTCCAACCAACTGAATTTGAGTCTTTGATTTTCCGGACGTCTTGCTCGCTATAGGCGGAATGTAAACCCAAGCATATATGGGACGGAATGAGAACGACATACAGATTTCAGCTGCGACGGCGGACAGCGCGGCCTCGTTGCGGGCGACAAACAGGATATTGAAGCCAGCAGTGGCCAGCTGGACTGCGAATTCCTTGCCGATACCGTCACGGTCAGACGCGCCAGTGACGACTATACATGACGTCGAGTTTGAGTGTGTAAAGATCGTTCGAGAAGCAATCACGCACCTCCTCCGCCACCGCCCGTTGTCTCTCATACTCCTCGCGCGCAGCCAACGACATCCCCTGGTGCGTTCTATAGTCGCCCTGCATTCGGCTCAACCGCTTCTTGGTCGCTCTACTAGTTCTTTTTGCAGTGTGTCAAAGGTCTCGCGGCCGGTATAGCCTTGCGCAAGCAGCAGGCGCTCTTCTTTGCGATACGCCCGCTCGATGTGGTCGATCCGCACACCACATTCGTGTCTTTTTTCTCCTTTCTGCTCGACTTCGATCTGTCCTGGCTCAGGTTCTCCGTGTCCTAGACAAGGTATGAATGATAGAGGGAACGACAAAGGACCAGGACGCACTGCGATCCTCGAGCCCGTTCATCAAGTTCTAAGCATTCTTGGTCTCTACCATCCCTGATCGATTCAATATCACCGTCTTGCGTAGTCGATCTCCTTCTTTTGCGCATCTTCCTGTTCCTTTTGCTCTTCAATCAGCTTGGCGCGTGAGCTCCGCGCGGCAGGACGCCTCCTCTTTTTCTTTGCATACGCTCAACTCCAAGAGGAGCTGAGTGCGTGCGATGAGCGCTTTGCACAGAGAGAGGGCGCGCCATTCAGCGTTGGCTGCGGCGACAAGTTTGGCGAACTGGGCGGACTGGCGCGCAACTCGTTCATCGCTCCGGGTCGGTCGATGACGCGCACAGCGTTACAGAGCGCCGTTGCAAGGGTGCTCAAGCGGGTACACAAGTGCTCGGCCAAGGACGGATGGACCGTGATGGTGTCATAGAACGAGGGGCTACTCAGACCGGAGACGGCGGACTGGTTAGAGTAGGCAAAGGGCTCGTCGATAAAGGAGATGGTCTCTGTGGCATGGTCCACGCAGATGCGGAGTTCGCCACGGCGTGTGCAGCCCATGACCTAGGGCTCGACTCGTTCGGGGCCAAACTCGAGGAGGATGCTTACTTTGACGGCGGGAGAGGAGGGGGCGGCGATCAGCATGTGGAGAGTCGCTGGTACAGAGTAAGGAGAGATGCGCGACGTGGATGCGCAGAGAGTGCGGGGGTCGAACAAATCCTCAAGAAAGCCATACAGGATCTTGATCTTGGGGAGAGGCGGAGGACCTCTCTCGCAAGCTGGAAAACATAAGTGAGGCAGTGTTGGGAAAGAGAAGGCGACTTACACCACCTTTGAGGAGACTGTCGTGGGTAGGTGTCTTGATTAGCCCAAGGAGGGCGGCAAGAGCGCCCGCCGCCTTCGTGGGCATGCTGCCCGACCGGAACTGCGAGTGCGCTGACGAGGACATGTCCTACGAGACCGGGCATTTCTTCGTTGAATAGTTTGTGCGATTGGCCTGCGAGTAAAGCATGCTTGACGCCGAGCTGGTCGTCTTGGACTGTCGGGAAACTCGCCATCGAGAGCGTAGTGGACAAATGGCGTAGTGGACAACAGGCGTTCGTGGGAGGCAAGGAAGCTGCGGTATTTGGACGGAAGGGACGAAGAGGATCTTAAAGTCGGGCAGGGCGAGTGTGACAAGAAGAGGGTGGTGATCAAGTCGTTTTACAGCGGGTAGACCGTCGATGAAGTCAGGGAGTGGAGGAGGGCGAACAAGGATAAGCAGCTGAGCCAGCTCGAAGACGGTGGCAGGGAATTGTTGGGGCGGAGGCGATGTGGGTGTTGGACGTTGGGTCCCTGGAGGTGATACGCTTGATCGCGACGGGTGTGAAGACGTGTATTTCTATCTTGGGCCGTACGCTTTTATTATCGCAGGACTACCAACCGTTTTACGTTTGCGAGCCTTGTGATCAGAAGGATTGTGATGGTCTACATCATGAGTTATAATTTCTTTGCTTTACGCTTCGCCTTCTCTGCAGCTTTCTTCGCCTCTCGGTCTTCGGATGTCGAGGCAGATGCATCCCGTGAGGAGTTGTCGACCTATGACGATGGCATGGGTGTAGCGTAGCTGTGCTTTCCTGGTGGTGTCCGTTGTCTGGGGGTCGATCGAGGGACCGACAGATCATCGTACCCTTGTGGTACATCGTTGGACGGTTCGCATAGACTGTTTTGAGGACTCACCAGAAAGGGGTCTACGCGGGGTCGCTCACGCCTCGACGAAGGCACTTGCTCACTCCTGCCTTCCGACGCCCGACCCTTGGATTTATCCAGTCTCTTTGACGCCGGCTGTCCGTCTACCACATCCACCGCCTCTGGATCCTCGTCCACCTCTTCTTCATCGTCGAACACGGCCAAGTCCTCCTCTTGCTCGCTCCCCAGCTCCTCAAGCTCCTTTACGTACTGTCCGCGCGCTGCCATCTTGCTCGTGATTTTGACTGGGACGCGCTTGCGGCTGATACTCGCTTCTACCGCCGCCTGAGTCGCGTTTTCGGAGGGTTCGTCGACTCATCGGCAGAAGAAGGTGGCTTCAGAGCTTGGGCGATGGCATATTTGATGAACCGGCTGGCGGCGGCCTTGTCGATTCCTAGTTTTTCTGTAGAGTTATGTTACGTGAGTATGGTCGAACAGCGTGAAAGAGGTGCTTTACGTTTTCGATCTGATTCTTCTTCTGCATACGTGATTTTTCAAAGTATTGACGGACGCGTTCCTATTGAGGGGGATGAGGTTGTTGGGTTGTAAGGCTCGGAGGGAGAGACACGTACGAGTTCGGTGATGACCGTGACGCGGTGTGTCTTGGGGTCTATACCGCGTACACTGTGGGATGTCAGCAGTCGAGAAAATCGTTGGACGTTGTTGGCTCACCGAATACGAGGTCGTCGTCGACGTAGGGTATGATGACCTGTAACTTGGCTCGCTGGATAGTGTCGAGGGCGAGCAGCGGAGGTGGGAGTGATTTCGGTTGTTACCGAACCATCAACTGCAGTTATCTTTCGCCTTCTCTTTTCGTTCGATTTACTCAAGATTACGAGGACCATCACGAGCGATTAAAGCCCTCCATTCCAATATCGACTCTCTGTACACCCTCTGCCATGTCACACCCGAGTACATCCTCTCCCGTTTCGAGTTCTATCTAATCTCCCTTCAGCTCAATTTGATGCCGCCTGTACCTCTGTCTCATTGACGGCCAAGGCAAAGCAAAGGAGGCACCACCCATGTTGCCTCCGCTGTCGCTCTCGCCTTCTGGCTTGGACTGCGACATCGACGACTGGTCGTCCCTAGCAGGCCCGTCATCGTACTGATCGACTTTTACTTATCTCCTCGTCACATTCGCCCTCTAGTTGGATAGAGAGCCCCGTCCTCTCACCAGAGCGCTCTCTCGAACGAAATCCCTCTCCAGTCTCTCCGTTCACTCCACCGCGTCCTCCATGTCTAGAATCAGAATCAGACTCGCAGCGTCTTCCAAGGCACCCGTCAACCTCGCACGCAAATTGCTCTCCAGAAACAAGGCGGAAGCCGCAGGCACCACAGCGACGGGACCAGGATATATCGTCTCTTCCTATGGCAGACCAGGGACATGGTGCATGCGTCGACCTTCCCCCGCCACTGGCAGACGCTGTCGCCCCCCGTTTGGATTCTTGCCAGTCCTTATTTAGATCCGGTCCCGGGTTCGAGAGGAAAGGGCCGTTCCTACTCATCCCCGTTCCCCAAGTCCGCGCCCCCCACCGCTACCTCTCGAGCCCGACTACTCGCTGCTCATCACTGCCACCTCTCGTTGAGCCCCACAGCTCGTTCAACGCCACCACCGCCTTTTGTCGAGTCCATTCGCTTGTTCCACGCTCTCAGCCGTTCCACGACCCTGTTATGTTGTGTCGAGCACCGCCGCTTTTTTTTTTTTTGAGCTCGAGTGCTTGTCTGTCATGCCCGCCACGTCTCATCCACTGGCGACATGACCTCCCGGTGGATGACACCTGTTTCCTGATTGTTGTATAGTAGAATAGTACTACTTTTTGCGAAAACCAATACATCCAGCAATATACTATTAAGTATATTGATATATCACTCTTAGACCAACATGCTCCTCCGCCTTCGTACCACCATCGAATCGAAGGTATTTCCAGTCCATCATCTTGAGGAAATCCTCCATGACGTCCATGACCTTGGTCATTTGGAAGTAGATGAGCACCTGAAACGTGATGAGCGGGTTCCGTGAAAGAAGGCAAGAGAAAGCTTACTCTGGTAAAGAATTTGGGGAGGACTCGGATGCGAGAAAGAAGTTCAAGCTTTCCAGAGGACCGAATGAGCCTGTCGTCGATGAGTCCACCCGGGTTGACCTTATCCTCGAAAGGGGTGTTGACAGATTTTTCCAAGTTGCAGGAGTTCGTTGCTCGGCCCCTTGATACCTCCTGATTTCCTAACAACACCAGAGGTGAGTGCAACGGTATCGACCAACCACCGATAGGAATACCTTTCGAATCCTTTCCGTCATCAATCGTCTTGCATCTCTTCATCTGTCTACAGCTGTTGATTGCAAAGCGCTCGTTCGGACTTTGATGAATTTTTGGACCTTGTCAGGCAGCTCGCTCTCGACGTCCTTCTTCAACCTTCTCAAGAGGAACGGACGAAGGACTTTGTGCAGACGACGAATAATTAGAAGCGCTTCTGCGTTCAGCTCGATCTTATCTCCGGTGCCAGAGTTGGCGAAAGGCGTGTTGAACCATTCATCGAACGGTTTGACCGAGTTGAATATCTGTGGCAGAACAAAGTTGACAGACAAGGGACCACAGTTCGGGAAGATTGTTTTGTAGAGGGATACGGTAAGAATGAGGCGGAAGCGGGAGTGATAGTACTGGGAGAGCGTCTGCACAATTTTACTTTGCGTGTTCTTCATGCGGTGTCCCTCGTCTAGCTGTTAGCGTTACCGATCACATGGAACAAGATAATTTAGGCATACTCACCAATGATCATGTGGACCATTTGATCTTGGGCGATCCTTGATGATGCACTCATAGGTGGTCAGCAGGACTTAGATTTGACCCATGCGCAACTCTGTCTGTAGATTCTGGTACTGCGGCGTCGGATTGCCTTTGTAGGAGATTGTTTTGACCGCTGAAGCCCACCTGGCGAATTCACCGGACGAACATGGTGCTGAGAGGAACGATGACGAGGTAAGGCCCACGCTACTTCTTGACCTCGGTGAGGAAGGTGACAAGTGAGATCGTCTTTTCGAGACCCTGAATTGGAAGGTGAGCACGCATATAGACATGGTCACGGTATGACACAAGAACTCGCCATCTCGTCTGCAAGAATGCCGTTGAGTTTTTTGCTGTACAAGCTTACCGTCCATTGCACTCCCGGAAGCTATCGATGATAGCATCGGAAGCATCCTTTGCACCGTGTAGCGAAGCAACTTTGTGACCCTCGACAGTCATTCGCTGCGAGATTCGGTCCACAGTATGCCGATGCTAAAAAAAGTAAACGTTCAGTCTGAGCGGATTGGAAATACGACGATCACCTACCTCACAAAAGATGATGCTTTGGCCAATCGTCAACAGCTGGTATAGTGAGACTAGAATGTCATATTTGTGTTCTTCGTTACGGCAATCCATGTAGAACTGGCGAATGCCTTCTACAGACAATTCCTCCTTTTGGAGCTCAATCTTGTTGGCGTTGGGCGCAAACTTGTTGGCAAAGTTCCGCACGTGGTCAGGGAACGTAGCAGAGAAAAGGATGATTTGAGGAGGCTCGGTCCGAGGCAAGAGACTAACAACACACGGTATCAGCAAAGTAGGAAAGCGACCTCGTAAATGGCTTACTTTTTCACTCTCAGAGTTTGATCTCCAAGACCACCTTGGTCAAGCATGTTATCAGCTTCATCCAGCACGAAAACTTTGATGCTGGATGAATCTATGACTCTCTGCTTGAGAAGATTGGTCATGGTGCCCGGTGTACCGACAACGATCTGAACTGTTATCCTGGTGACATCTCTGGGAAGATTGTCCGTGATGGCGTATTCTGTCTGAACTGTAGTGAATTTCCCCATTGCCACGACAACCGACATGATTTGTCGTGCCAACTCTCGCGACGGAGCAAGACAGATAGCCTAAGATTGAATCAGATGATGAGTTTACAGGAATGCATTCTCTACTCACACCTGTGTCTTGTTCAGGGAAAAGTCCACTCTGCTCAAGTCATCGTAAGGACGAATGCCGCTGTCTTTCCTGTACCTGACTGTGACTGTCCAATCATATTTTGCGGTCTGAGGTATGGCTCAGTAAAGGGACTTCTCGCCCACATCTATAAATGCTCACGGATTCGAAAGAAGAAGCGGTAGGGCGCGTTCTTGGATTTCAGAAGGTTTCGAAAATCCCAGTGCATAGAGTCCCTTGAGCAGATCTTGATGTCTGGTCAGACGGCTATCAGAAAAGCGTGTGGACATGACTGTGGATCGACTAACAGGCCCAACTCTTCGAATGATTTGGCACTATACAGAGGTGACTTTGGATCGGCTTGTTGATCTGCTAGCGTGACCTAGGCATTGTCGTAAACGGGAAAACTACTCCACATGCGAGGCAAACCCACCGTCACTTCGAAGCTAGACGATATTAGATCGGTAGTCTCTGCGTCATGTGCACCTGATCTAGTAGCCTCCGCGTCTTCCGGCTTGTTTGATTCACTCTCTTTCGCGTTTGGCTTGGTGTCCACTACTGGATTGAGTCAGTATTCGTGTTCAGATGTTCTTGATACCAATTTTCTACCTTCAGCCGCGTCTTGGGTGCGTAGAAACCATCCGCATCCTTCTCCACATGGTGATTGATTCAAAGTTGACGGATAATGTTGAAGGATAATGTTGAAGAAGCTGTCACCTGACTAAACCTGACTAAGCATTTCTCTCAGGCTCTATCTAATCTCTCGCAGTCTAGCCAACTTGAAAGTGTCCATGATGATCCACCCTCCACCCTCCATCATACCACCTGGTTTTCCCAGCCATGCGCTGCAGTTATTACAGAGAGTACAGCTCGGAATACCACCAATCGAGCTCATCTACACCCACGAACACTGGCCATTCCGACCGGGAAAGATCACCCACGCCCGTCCCACTGGCACGCTTCGCATATCGGTCCTCGATTCCTCGTTCAATCCCCCGACCCTGGCGCATCTAGCACTCTTCCACCGCCGTCTCAGGCTTCGACTTCCCCTGTCATCCCCGCCCCTGCGGAGCCATACGACGTCCGGTTATTCCTACTCTCCGTCCGAAACGCGGACAAAGTTTTGGAGTCAGGAGATGCAACACTCGTTCAACGCCTCGAAATGATGTGCTTACTTTCACACGACGTGGCACATCCTCGCGTATAAACGACAACGTTGCAATCGCGGTCATAGACGAGCCGACGTTCGTCGGAAAATCGACTGTTTTACTCCACTTCCTCCAGGCAAGGCTTGTTGCGCTTATCGAATCTCGCTCTCCCGACACTGGTACTAGTATATCAGGTCGTCAATACAATGTCTCTATTCGCGTTGAGAGAGGAAAATGAAGAATGTATTTCGGTGCTATCGTGTACAGGTACTTATTACAGCGGTGCAGTCTGGAAATGATGAGTGTTACTAGGTACATACATGCATGCGGTTATTATGTTAAGAATCACGATGTGGATTGCGCAAAAGCGACGGCGACGGTCTGCGAAGAGTGTGAGTGGACGAACGCTTCTGCGATCTGCTGTTTGACGCACCTCAGAATGACTCAAAGAGATGTGAATACGCGTGATGCCTTTGCTTTGGGCAGCAGCCCCAGCATCGCCATGAAGGATGACAGTTGGTGCCCCAGCCTCGTCGGGAAGGATCTCGATGTCTCTCATTACAGCGCCGGCGCCATTCGATGGTACGCCCATTGACTTAAAGGTCGCTTCCTTCCCAACCCAACGCGCGGCGAACGAAGACGGAGGTGATGGTTGTGCACGGCAATAAATGACTTCGGCTTCAGTGAAGTTGCGCTTCAATAAAGATCGGGTTCCACGACGGGATAGACGAGATCAATTCTGAATAGCGAAACAAAAATGATGAGATTCCCAAGGACGAGACGACGAAAGAACTGTCACCTTGATCAACGCCAAGGCCGACGACTGAATCGGTGGATGTGAAAGTTTCGGCCAAGTCTTCGCGTTGACAGAGTCAAATGGCACGGCTTTGTCCAAGTTAGCGACATAGGTGTAGGTACGTGTCTTCGGATCAAACGTCGCACGAGCCATAGGATTCAGAGGACAGGTTGCTCGAGCTCAGGGCTGTAGGGTGGTCCATCTTTGATTCTAACCAAGGAATTGGACGTCATCATCTCAGACATGACTTTGTAAGCCTCCTGGTAACGTCTCTGATTGCGAGACTTGTAGGACCCATAGACGGAGGGGTCCAGAGAAGCGAAGAGGTAACGAGGATGGACAATGACAGCAGTGCCACCAACTTGACCAAAGCCGAAAGAAGACTACAGAATCGTGAATTCCAGGCGAACGGAAGGACAGTTACACCTACCATGACACCAGCACGGATTCCATCCGTATGAATGGACCTCGAAGGGAACATGAGGTAGTGATGAACCTCGAATCTTGCATCAATGTTGCTTTACGAGTGAAAAAGCTTAATCATGGATATATGCTGACGAGAATGCATCAACGTACTCGCTGTTACGGTTCCCAGGTATAATGCCCGTATTGACAGTCTGCATGAGACCCGCCATCTGCCATGCTGCTGATCCACCCTTCGAATGGCCAAGCAGACTCTTCTGAGCCATGACAGGAACAGCGTTACCATGAGTACGAGACATTGTAGCGAGAATGTTGTGCCATATATCGGTCTCGTTCTTCTCGTTGGCTCCGGTGCTCGTTCCGTGAATCGAGAGAACACCGGTCGTCAGCGGTCAGACCCCAAACGGCAAGCGCACGACGCATGGGCCCAACTCGAGCGTCAGTCCCTTCAAGCATACCGTATGTCGCCGAAGCCTCTTTATCCTGGCGGCGGGCCTCCTTCTCGATATCAGCAATGCGAGACGCGAAGTAATCTTCGTCATAACTGCCATCCTTCGATTTCTGTTCCACAATTTCGTCACGGAGCTGTGCGTGTTCATGATCGAGCCATTCTGCGTCGGAACATAATATGGCGGGACCGATGTCCAAGGTCGAGCGATGGGAGAGGATACTTAGACGGTAGTTCTTGGGCGACAGAGAGAGCGCCACGTCCAGGAGCGGGAATGGAACGCCCTGCTTTATCACTAAAATGAATGAATACATGGTTTGCAGATCATTGGTTCACAAACTTACGTTGATGTGGAGGTGAACGCTAGGATGCCACGGATTGGAGCGCCAAGTTCGATAGCAGTCTTTGCGTTCATGACAATATGAACACCAGTTCCTTGGGACTCCATAAACTAATCGACTGGATCAAGAAAAGCGTGCACTAGAATGAAGTGTTGACTTACCCCTGCGCGAGTTGTGGTAGCGGGTCGTGACATTTATGTGGGCTCACGGCCCATGGCCAACTCGGTCTCAGCATTGCTCATGGCCTTCATATTGGCAAATTCAAAAGAGCCTTCCTCGCTAATGTCATCGAAACCGCCAGCAATCATCACCTCTCCCTTGCCGGAAAGAATCGTATCGCATGCAATCTTGAGAGACTGAAGGGCAGTTGCGCTAGAAGGAGAATGAACTTAAGGAGAGAGGAAAGAGACTATACTGCTCACCAAGCCCCAACAGGGATCTTCACGGGTCCGCTCGAGGACATCAAAAGTAGGTTCACCCAACCGGCAACAGTGACAGTGTTAATAAACCTAGACAACGGCGTGAGCGATTGAATCCGGTCTGAAGACTGGCTGTGCTCACGTCTCCTGGAGGATGTCGTTCTGTACTTCCTTCTCTTCTCGGCGGTCTTTGAACATCTTGGCGAGCGACTCTGTACCTCCCATACCACTCCCTATACAAGTTCCAACTTCGGAGGGGTGAAGGTGGTTGTACAGTTCGTAAGGGTCGGTGATGCCAGACATGTTGAGGGCTTCTGCAGTGCACACCAACGCCCGAAGACTGGCCCTGTCTGTCTGAGCGACTAATCCGCTGGAATTCCGTATCTCCCAGCATCCCAACCAGTTGGAATCTGTCCAGCAACTAAGCGGTTGAACCGGAATGCCTTGGGGACGAGGACGCGAGCGCCTTTCTTGAACTTGACAAACCATTGGTCACCCTACGTGGTCCAGATGTCGCACTTGTTACCATGCTTATACTTGAACTTTTCTGCTTCTGATCGAGTGACTTCAATCGGCTCCAAATCATGGATGACTTCGATCTCTTGATTGAATCCTTTCTTCTTGGGATCGTAACCGCGGAAAAGTTCAGGCTCTGTGAACACGTTAATTTTCTTTCACTACGAGCTCAATTCAAGAGAGCTTACCGATCATGCGCACCCCAGTATACTTCAAAATGTCTTTCTCGTAACCGACATCCTTGTCGTCGACAGGTTCCCCGGTCTTCGTGTCAACCCAACCTACGTATAAAGAACCATCTTTGAGACGGCCATCAAAGTGCTTGATGAATCCCATAATCCAAGCCATCTCAATGCAGCCTTCAAGGGTAAACTCCCCCCTCGCTCCATCTCCCATCTCGTGCGCGAGCTTCCCCAGGGACCGACTTCAGCAAATCCAGTGATAACGATGACTTTTTCCAAGTCGATGATACCTCGAAGTTTAATGAGTTCCTCAAGGGAACTTACAGGCTCAAGCGCAGGGAAGTCGAACTTGAAACTGGCGCGGGGAATGACGTTGACGGTTTGCAGCACCCTTTCGCCTTCAACGCCGTTGATGGTCTTGAAGTCGAGAGCATTGTCCCTGGCAATGGCGCGTCGTAGCTCGCTCTTCTCATTTAAGCTTTGGCTAATGCGAGTCGTGATCTCAGCCAAGTCGGGTAGGCGATCCATTCCACCATTCAGGTCGGCCCATATTGGTTCAACCTGTGTGATGCTGAAGAGGAGGGGATGCATAAGCCCAAGGATGTTGAATGCCATCTCCTTCGCCGAGAAGGTGCGAACGCCGTGACTCTCGAGCTCATGTGCAACAGTATTTGTGGCATCCATCAACTCGGTGCCTCTTGTCCATCTACATATTCCAAGTGAGCATGCAACGCGCTAAGACATCAATAGCAAATTTCTCACCCAATCACAGCCCCGGCTAAACACAGATATTCTCCCCAGCTCTCGGAGTTCCACCGTTGAAAGAGAGTTTCTAGTGAAATCTTTGACTCTGAATATAGACCGTCGTTGCCAAACAGACCGTGATTGGGAGAGAGGGGAAGGATGACCTGGGTAGGCCGCGTGACAAACTGACGAGATGCTTTCTTTGTTTTCACAGCACCAAGAATTCGGAGAAGGTTGACCAACATGATCCGATGCGCCAGCTCAGACTTGTCATCCAACCCGTCGATTTCTCGACCATTTTCTGGTATCGCGGCGAAAGGAAGGATGTAGTCCAGGTCCATTCCCAGTGTGGCATATATGTAGTCGACGAGCGCCTCCACATCCTGCTTTGAGCCCTGATTGAAAGGGACGACAGTCAAAGCCGAACCCCGTGCTCCGTAGCTTTGGTAGATAGATTGGTAATATTCGACAGTCGAGCGATTGTAGCGGGAAGTGGTGATGACGATGTGAGCACCACCGGCAAGCAGACCCTTGAGAATTTCGACACCAATGGAACCCTTCCCAACACCAGTAAGAAGGGCGTTCTTATCCTTGAATGTTGTACCTGACGTTGCTATTTCATGTAAGATATCGAGGTATACGCCGGTCAGGTTGCTTGAATACTCCCAGTTGATCCCGACTTTGCGTTTGAGGTGCAGAAGTGGTACCTTATCGTCGGATACAGGAGTGACTGCGGAAACTTGGGGTCGAAGGAACTGAGACGATGAACGGCGGTTTCGCATACGCGTTCGGGTTTCGGGGCCTTTCCTGAGAGAACGCACAACACCTTCGTATAAGGCTTTGATGCGGTTCTTCTGGTCTTGGCTAATTCCAGGTTGCGATTTGACGACAGTCCATAGCTTGAGAACGTCTTCTTGAACTTTCTGAATGTTGACAGTGGAAATAGTATCGCCGCTAGCCATTTCTTCGACGTATGCCTCCAACTTGCGGACGTTTTCTCGTACCACCTCAGTATAAATGATGTCGCCTTTTGCCGTGACCTCGGTGTGGGGAGCGGTGGGGAATGTCACTGCGAAACAGAATTGATTAGGCGGATAACAATGAAAGCCTAGCCGCTTACCATCTTTGTAAACAGGGGGTTGGCCCAAGATCTCTCTCGTGTTGTCAATGAGTTGCTGACCAAATTGTTTCGCAAGAGCATACGTGTCGCCTTTGCTCGCGTCACAGCGATCGATGTAATACTGCATGTAGGTCAAGAGTTCAGGATCTGCCCTATTGAGAAGAGCAATGCAACGAGCAGTGAGTTCCCGGTCGACGGTGTTGAGACGGCCATGGATGATGTCGTAGTACATCAACAACGCGTCTTGACGAACCCAATTCCAAGACGAGTCGAAGTGGCGGGCTTTCAATGGATCGAAGACAGGTTGTATTCCGTCAACGTATGAGTCGCCATGCTCTCGTGCGATCGCATCGAGTCGGGCCTGAAGCTGTGCGGACGCGGCTTTCTCCTTGTCAAAAGCAATTTCTCCAGCACGAGAATCACGGTTGAGGTAACGCATGTAAAGCTCGATATGTTGAGCAGCAAAACGATCCTGTTCAGCTTTGAACTTCAAAAACTCTTCGCTGTTGATCGTGGCACCTCCGGCCCCGCTGCCACTGCCACTACCAGAAAGTCCACTGGATAAGGATATGCCAGAGCGCTGAGCGTATGCACCAACTACGGTGTCCAGCCATGCTTTGCCCTCGGTCTCAGATGACAAACGCTTGGCAGGCTCCATAGTGGTTCCAAGTAGAAGAACACTGTCAGCACGCGAGGAGCCCAGTCCCCAAGTCTTTGACAAGTAACCCTTGATTGCGGAAGCGTTGAATCCTCCAGGCATTTTTCCGCCAATAAGACGGGAGACGAGGCCAGACGTATATTTGCCGAGAATTCCGGAATGTCCAATACCTAGAGCAGATCCGAGTTCTTCGAGTGGAAGCTCTTCACCCTTCTCCGGTGCGGACGTGAACTCGAGCTGCAGGTCACCCAAAATTTCGTTCTGGAGGGTAGACTTTCCACCAACAAGGTCCTTGATTGATTTTGTGAGCGGAACTTCCTCGACCTTCTTCTTCAACTTTTGAGCGATTATGTAGAGAAGGATGTCAGCAGCCTTGAGAGGTACATCCTCAATAGAAGCAACGCTTTCCGTAGGAGCGGCTACGACAGCAGGCGGTGGAGCAGCAGTGGGAGTGGGTGCTGAGGGAACAACAGGAACGGCAAGCGCGGGGACAGGCTGAGCTTCATCTTCAAAGAGATAGTAGATATCGCGGGCGTTTTTAGCGTGGCAAAGAATTGCCCGCTTGCGGCTAACAGCGTCATCCTGAGGTTCGTACTTGGCTTTCAATG
>JBBPNU010000266.1:0-20841 GCA_038091055.1 Leccinum angustisporum
ACAGTGGCTGTTTTTATTCTAGCCGCCGAAACACCCAATCCTAGGGGGGAAAGTGATGGTACAGCCATATCACCCTTCTGCTCTGAAACGGGACAGGTCCGGAGCTGGCGTTGGTTTGACAAAATATGTGAACGGAATATGGTATGCGACCATTTGGATCGACACTTCTCGAAAGTCCTTCACTGGTAAGATTTTCCGTGCATTCGTGACACTCACTCACTCTAGTTGCCACCCGAGTCCAGTTAAACACCGCTTCTAAGTAAGTATTCTCCGTCAGTACCATCCATTCTCTCGTCTCATTCGACCCGGCGATCTCTTTGTTCTAGCCTCAATTTGGCGATGAGAACTGCAGAAGCCACGATGACCTTTGGGATCCTGCATCGTCCCAAATCACCAACCTGGTCCTCAATAAAGAATTTGCAATAGAATTTACAGATGGTAGGACTGTCAGTGGTAAACAATACGCGGAAAATGTAACCATTGCTGGTTTTGCCATATGCTCTTACTGTTTATGAACCCTCATCACCTCCGACCAATGAATAGGCACACATTCAGACCATCGGTGTCGCAACAACATGCTCTTCAAACATGGGAGCATCTGAGTTTGCTCCAGATGGTATGGGGGAATTCGCTTTCCCGTCTTTCTCGGATCTTCATGGCAAGAGCCCTCTTTCACATGCTCTTCAATGAAGGAAAGTTGTCTCGACCAGTGTTGTAACTCAAGCTCACCTCTGCTGGAGGCGAGCTATACATCGGTGGAATGAACAAGGCGCTTTGCATTGATAGCACCCTCGTCTTTACCCCTGTAACAAATCCGGTGAGCGCAAACCCCAGAGGGTAATGGATGCATACTTAGATTTTCCTTTCAGGGTCTCTGGCAACGGAGAAATAGTTCTGACAGATGTATCCGCCATCATCGACACTGGGGCCAACTTCATTCTTGGTGATCCGCTGCGAGTTGCGGCCCTGCACCAGGCGCATGGCGGTGGCGCATATCAAGACGGTTACTACACCTGTGAGTTTTGATTGTGGAACGCCATCCAATCTCTTCGTTGATGAGCAGACACTCGATCCGCGGACTATCGGACGCTAGTGGCAGCAGATCCGCGTCCTTCAAGTCCACGATCCAATTGAGCTCAATACGCATATGGGTAAGATTGAATGCTGCGAAAGGAAGGATATCATCGAGGACAAGCGTAGTGCCACGGCTCTGTACGCCAAGAAGTCGAGCCGTCCAGGGAAATCTTCGTGACAAACTCGTGACTCGCAACTGTAGCATTGCGAATGACCTGACCATGTTCTTCGAGGGAAACGTGCCAATGGAATATTCTTTCGAGTGCTGGGAGTCACAATTGGGTAAAGAACATGGAATTGAAGACCATCGACGTAATGTTCAAAGTCATGGGCTTTAGCGCAGGAAACGCGAATGTACGTGGTTGGACTCGGACGTCAATGGTTGAATACCACCAAGGTCGGATATGTCCTGCATTCCTGGACAACGAGGCCGACAAAAGGAGGGTGAGTCGCCTTTCTAGTAGGATTCTGGCCAGCGGCGTGGGGCATTAATAGATAAGTATAGGTCATTATTTGTTTCGTGACGGTTTGAGTCCATACTAGGATTTCACACAGGTAGCCATGCACCATCAAGTTACAGTCTCGGTTGAATGTATCTTGTGAGTCCAGATTCTTTCGCTAAAATCTTCACCCATGATCCGAATGTACTCCATCAGTTTGATTGTTACATATCCGGTCAGTTCCGTGTACACGTCCTGCCATCCCGAAATATATTTGAGTCAGGCGTACGTACTTGTGCTCCTCCACATTTGCTACCCAATGTTCTTCAAGGTGATCACAACCATTGCCGTCACGGTGGCTGTTTTCGTCATGGCCGCACAAACAACTGATCCTAGGGGGGAAAGTGATGGTATAGCCATACCACTCACGAAACGCACTGACACTGACGCCCGCAAATTTCATACAACATCACATAACGTGTAAATCGACCTGCGATGTCCTCAGCCATCATTTTTTCTCACACGTTTTTAGCAAGTTTATTCGTGAGCCAAGTGGCATAGATGGTTCTGAAAGGAACACCGGAACACCGCATCTTTCTGCTAAGAAACGGGACAGGTACGGAGCTAGCCTTGGTTTGACAAAATACATCAAGGGAATATGGTATGCGACCATTTGGATCGGCACTCCTGCCAGGCCCTTCACTGGTGAGTTTTTCCATGCATTCGTGATATCTACTCACTCTTGTCTCCACCTCAGTCCAGGTCAATACCGGTACTGGGTAAGTATTTTCCGTCAGTACCATCCTACTCTCTGATCTTATTCGACCCAGCGGTTTATTTGTTCCATCCTCAACCGGTGATGAGAACTGCAGAAGCCACCATAACCTCTGGGATCCTGCATCATCTCTAACCAACGTGGCCCTCGATGAAGAGTTTGGAATAGACTTTACAGACGGCAGGCTTGTCAGGGGCGCACAATACGCGGACAATGTAACCATTGCTGGTTTTACCGTATGTTTTTTACTGTTTGCGAACATAATCACCTCCGACCAATGAATAGGCAGACGTTCAGATCGTCGGGGCTGCAACAACATACTCTGCGCGTATGGGAGCATCTAACTTTGCCCCAGATGGTGTATTGGGATTGGCTTTCCCGTCTTTCTCAGGTTTTTATCTCCAGAGCCCTCTGTTTCAAACGCTCTACGATGAAGGAAAGCTGCCTCAACCAGTGTTTTCACTCAAAGTCACTGATTCTGGAGGCGAACTGTACATCGGTGGAACGAACAGAGCGCTTTACGTTGAGAGCACGCTCGTCTATACCCCTGTAACAAATCCGGTGAGCGCAAACGTCAGGCGGTAATGGATGTATATTTAGATTTCCCTTTCAGGTTCTCTGGCAGCTGACGATAGATAGCATTGAAGTTAATCAACACACGGTTCTGATAAATGTACCCGCCGTCATGGATACTGGTGCCAACTTCATATATGGTGATCGGGAGGAAGTTCTGTCCGTGCACGCGGTAGCGCGCGGTACGCAATATCATACGCCCGAGGGTAGTTTTTACACCTGTGAGTTTCGATTGAATCAGGTACTTTTTATTGACTCCCTGTAGTCCCATGCAAATATTTTCCTACCGTGACTCTGACCATTGGTGGACGGCCGTTTTCACTCCCTCCCAAGGTCCTCAACATGGGACGGGTTGAGTATAGGTCGCCCAATTGTTTTAGCGGAATCATGAGTGGCCCGGGGAATATTGGTAGTGAGACTCTTCTATTCAGCATTTCCTCTTCCCATGCTGAACGGTGAACAGGACTAGATTTCTGGTCGATCGGGGCCATCTTCCTCCAGCAATTCTATACAGTGTATGACTTCAACAGCGAGTCGCCACGAATTGGAATCGCAGAGCTTCAGGGTGGTGCTTAGAACGCCAATAACGGATTACTCAGGCTATACGAAGCAAGCTAGATACATACTACATCCCCGACTCTTTTAAGAGGAGGGTTCTATAGAAAGCAAATGTCGAGGCAACTGCTAAAAACGATTGCGGGCAATCGTAGGTCTATGCCAGCGTCTTTCGAGTTTGAAATTCTTTTTAATTATCACTCCTCTTCAAAGTGTACGATACGCGTACACAGCAGTTTGACATAAGCGCTGACCTAACATTTTTCGGAATTTACTGAAACCTTGTCATGTGGTCCCTTATTGGACCACACGCAGAGCCACTGTACTGGTTAGAAACGTTCCCTGAATAGACATGCGTGACTAGCCACACATGTGACCAATGATTCCTGAGGTCAATCTGAGGTATGGCTGAGCTTCGGCGTACGGCGAAATGAAGACGGCCCGAACATCACTTCAAGTGTCTGCCCAACCATTCATCCATGGTTGTTGTGTTGCTTGGCGTGATACACCATCAGCAATGTCTCAAGGTCGAAGGAACCACCAATGTTCCCTAGTACGATACACCCACAGTGTGTTCTCGCTGCTGGAAGAGCCACAGAACAATGTACGGTGTAATCTGCACGCAGCATTATCTCGAGATCAAAAAAACCACAATTACACCTACAAGTACGGTAAGTACCAGGAAAAATAACCACTGTGCCATGATCAGTCCGCGTGAACACGAATAAGCAACTTGAAGGAAGTTCTGACGCTGCTCGATGTCCCGCAACAACACCTCGTTCAGACTTGACAAGATCCAGATAAATTGATGTTCTGGTTTACTGTACATACACTACAATCCGGATTATATAGACACATGAAATGTACGGTCAATGCTCTGCAGGGAAAATAGAGAATGGAAGTAGGCATGTGGCGAGCATCTTGAACTCGTCCCAAATGAACTCACGGGCCCTCTGGACAGACTCGGGTGTGAGATCATTAAGGACAAGGTCCGTGATCCAATACTCGATGAAGTCGCCCGACATGTTGATCTTTGCATCCCAATCTGGACAACGACCAAAGGGAAACGCTGGAAACGCCGCCACAAACGCCATCCAAAAGAATTCACGGGCCAAGATATAGATCTGATCTTCTTGCACTGCTTGTACAAGATGGCACTGTATCCGGTAAGCCAGCATCTGCCAGCAATTGCTCTCAGTCGGGTTGAATGTTAATGGGAGCGGGAAGAATGGGAATGATTCCTGTTGGATGGATTGAGCAAGTCAACGAGGAAGTTTCTTGAAGACGTATTACTCACTAGGCGTAGCACCGGCACAGAGTCACCGTGATGGCTTTGTTCAGCAACTTGAACCGAGTCCCCCACTGGCAGATATTGACATGAGTAGGTGAAGTCGTTCATAAATCCGTCAGGAAGATGAATAGATATCTTGATAGGCTGTGTTTTTGTGGTGAGAGAATGTAGGACGGCACGGTGAAGGGAGAAAAGAAAAAATTACAAGGTGGTCTGGAATAGCGAGTGAGGGACTGCCAGTGCTTCCAGCAAAGTGTATGACGAGATGCAGTGGGTCAAGGGAAAACCCTTCATGTGTTTGTACAGTATTGACAGGAATGATTGTAGACATTGCGAGAGTGACTGTCACTGGCAGCCTCGACTCTCAAACATTCATGTGCAGTGTTATGGTCAGCGACCAAATTTACACGTGACCCAATTGTTTGTTAGATCTCAGAATGCATGGCCTGGTCGCACCCAGCAACACCGTGGTTTCTCTTGCAACCAACCTCCGTCACCGTGGACTCATGGCACTGGCAGTTATCTAGTGGTTGCTTCAAGTTTACGAGCAGACCTAATGCCAAGGCACAAGACGAAGGAATCCTTCCTGGACCCGGAAAGTAGGATTGCCGTTCATTTTCTCATGACCCAGCTGACAACCTCTCAGTATATGAAGAAGTGCACGGTTCAGATGGCATATTTATATGCAAAGTGTGTCCTAGTACGAGTCGCGGTGGCATCCGGAAATTTCGTCGCCATCATATTCTGGGTCGGACAGGCCACGATAACAGCAGGCAACACAAGCTCGCAGTACTAGTCGCACAGGAAAAAGCCCTCGATGAGCCAGAGAAGGTCGCATTAGCAATCCCTGCTGAGCATCGTCCACCTACTACTAGCACTCCGAGAATTCAAATTGATGAGCTGCCTGTGCCTCTAAACGACTCGGATACTGCTATGCTACCACCTGTTGAGAGCCCACTCGCTATGTGTCTTGATGATGAAGAAGTTCCAATTGGCCGTCTGTACGATGAGTACTTCGCCGGCGATATACATGACGACTACTTCGATGAGATAAGCTGTCGGCTGGAGCGCGGGGAATCCCTGTTTACATGTCCCATGGAGCCTGCCAATGACGAGTTTGGAGTAGAGACGGATGACGAGTTTCAGGGTGGACTTGGGATTCAAATACCAGGTATGAAATAATTGATATGCGAGTTGAAACACTGAGTAAATGTGTTACAGACTATCCGTCCGAAGTACAGCCAAGTACAAGACGAGGTAATAAAACAACTGAAGTCCCTCCAACTTCTCCGACGTATCCTTGGTCTACAATGGCGGTAGGTTGATCCCACCAACAACATCATTGGTATTGACGAGTCACAACCCACAGGAATTCAAAACACATCTGCTATTTAGCTCCCCTCGACTGCGCTTCTCAAGGGCACAGAAACATGCGGTACTCAATTGGGCTACGGCGCTTGGTGCGCTTGGTGTTCCTACGTTACAAAAATTGCAAAAGGCACAACAGCGAATCAAAGCACTTTTAGGAGATCCAACAGAGAAGGTCACGGCAGCATCGGGTAACGTTTTCTATCTCAACTCCATTGGCAATGCGATTTCAATGGTGATTTTGCACATGCTACGGTGTTTGGTGGTTGACTCATCTTGGCGGGGTCATAGGATTATGCCAATCCCCTCACTCGTTTTTCGATGCAAGACTATCCGGAAGACGGCAAAGGTCGGATGTCACAGATCCAGCATGGGGAGAAGATGCTTTTAGATCTCCCCGAGAAATTTGCACCGCCCTGTGTCTACATCAACAACAGCACATTCTTCGTCAACGAGCTTCTTCAACAATCATCAAAGGAATACTTCATCCCTAAAAAGTTTTTCCAGGCAAGATTGGGTGACTCGCACACGGTGGAGGTGTTGGCATCAGGTCACGGCGTCTCAAGAACTGAGGTTAGCAACATATTTTGTAGTAGCACATAGGTCACGTTGCTGACGTGTGTTTTCTAGCTCGGTTACTCTGTTGATCCAGAGCTCATCACTGTTCCAGTCTCAACATTTGCGCGCACATTCCAGGACATACAATTTAATGGCCCGGGCTCAGAGTTTGTCCCAGGCTTCACTCGTAGGTATCTCTTCCTAGTTTTTCATGTCGGTTTATTGAAATAATCTTAGCATCCTCGTCTGCACATGCTGCCCTAATGCCCAATC
The DNA here is from genome assembly GCA_038091055.1 of Leccinum angustisporum. Taxonomy (NCBI): domain Eukaryota; kingdom Fungi; phylum Basidiomycota; class Agaricomycetes; order Boletales; family Boletaceae; genus Leccinum; species Leccinum angustisporum. Next base: position 6,908 of record JBBPNU010000266.1, read on the forward strand.
CACTGCGGGAAAAATCGGGTGGGCGCATAGTGCTCATGGTCCCCCTCATTGTTTTTATGGATGACGTCTCGGGCAATGTATCGAAGCAATGGAACAAACACCACGTTGTGTACATGTCGAATGCGTCAATGCCCCGCGAAATGCTGGAGAAAGAATTTTGTGTCCGTTTCGTTTCATCTTCGCCACATGCCACGCCACTGGAACTCATCCGTGCAGTGAAAGAATCTATAGAGTATGTATTCTATCATATCAGTTACATGCTTGTGGGTTGATCAGCGCATCAGGAAAGCAGGGCATGATGGCATCATTGCATGGGACTGCAAATTAAAACAAGAAGTAATGCTCATTCCTTACAAAGTCTTCATTGCCGGCGATAATCCGATGCAGGCTGAAGAATGCAGTCACGGAGGGCTGAAATGCAACTACTTTTGTCGAACTTGCAAAGTTGGCGGTACTCTCGCAGAGAAAAGGTCTGATGCTGGTTACTGTAGCATCTTTAAGGTTCGCTCTTAGGTTTACACTGCTAGTGTTTGTCTAATGATCCATTAGGTCGGCGAGCTTCGAACACCGAGTGGAACCTCCGAAGAGGTGAAGGAACAGATAGAACTTGCCAAGGAACCTGGGGGGACAACAAAAGTTAAGGCAGCCGTCAGCAAGACTGGCACGCGAGATGCTGCCTCAGCCGCTATCGTCGAGCGGCTTCTTGATCTTGGAAAACGACTTAGAAAGCGCGGTTCTCACTCTATGCCTGAGCCAGAAGTTCGTGCCGAGCTCGAGCGTGACTTCATTGAATCGTTAGCTGGGCGGTCCGTGGATGATATAGTCAATCCCCTCCTAGGAATGGCCGGTCTTGATATCCATCAGGACACACCAACGGAGATTCTCCACACGATACTACTTGGTGTCGTCAAATATTTTTGGGGACAGACAATCTATATCCTTGACAAAGCCCGCCTCCTCAACGTATTTCAAACCCGCCTCGATTCAATTGACAAGGACGGACTAAATTCCCTGACGCTCAACACTGACTACATTGTTCGGTTCAAGGGCAGTCTCATCGGCAAACACTTCAAGAGCCTTGTTCAAGTCATGCCCTTCCTTATCTATGATCTCGTCCTACCGAAGGTGTTACAAGGTTGGACTATATGTGGTGAACTCGTCGTGCTTCTCTGGCACACAGAAATAGAGAATACGGAGGAATACCTAGCAAGTACTTATATTCTTATAATGAACTAATATTAATGTCCAAATGATACAGGCATCGTTATCACGCACTATTGAAGATTTCCTAGCAATCAGTTCACAATGCGCTCCCAGTATCCTCGTAACAAAGTCGAAATTTCACTTTTTGCTGCATCTCCCCATGTACATTCGGCGCTTCGGTCCGGCAATTCTCTTTTCGACCGAACGATTTGAATCGTTCAACCACGTTTTCCGACTTGCTTCAGTCCATAGCAACCGCCAAGCCCCCAGCCGAGATACTTGCAACGCCTTCTCTGATCAGGATATTGTGAAACACATCGTCACTGGTGGCTTTTGGCTCGATCAAACCACCCCGGGCCCGCGCCGTACCCCTCGCCAAGCTGGAAATGATATCTTTGCTTATGTGGCAGCACACCCAGAGCAGCAACGACTGCTGGCGATCCCTCTCGCGAGTAAAAAAGAAGTCGGTAAGTACCTTTCTGACATCATGATCTGCCGGTAGTATGAAAGTTTTTCCATAGGCACTAGTAGCCACCTTACAACTCAACAAGGTGAGAATGGCAGAAGAGAAACTCAACCTCCTGTGAAATGGGACAAAACAGAGGCGTCTGGAGTGATGGCATCACTGTCCCCCGGGCCGACAGAGCTATTTTACATGGCGACAAAGTTTACTACACTCGACGGTGATACTGCGCGCATCGGGAAATATGTCATTGTTCAGAACAATGAAGACGAACCCCACCAGGTATGTGCCAGAGTCACGATCAGAAGCTGGATAGTAACGCTTACTGAATACTTCGTGTTAGCTTTCAATTGGCAGAGTCGTGGAGATTCTCATCCCGGCAAATCAGCCCCATGTTGCCACCCACGTCCTTGTTACACAATTCGACTTTCTTGCAAACCTTCACCCACAACTCCGTCTGCCATGTGTCGAACTCCCGGCACCGGAACGAAAGATCGTTCTCCCGCCACGCGTAAGTGACTGAGATTTATCAGGATTTTTGCTTATTAACAAACATCTTCCTGGCGGGCCACCCAGCGTGTACTGTGCAGCATCAACGTTCAACATGACTGTGCAAGAGCCATGTGTACTCAGTTTGAAACGGTGCATGAACGCCAGGAGCGTCAGGAGACTGTGAAAACAAAGACCGTTATCAGGCATGTCCCTGCCAACTTGTTCATAATCAACACGCATGCCCTGCATAATTACAGAAGGATTGCTGCCGTCGTACCATCTACGCTGCGTGCAGAGCTCAATGCACCCCACGTAACAGATCATATGGCCATTCAACTACATAGTGCAAAGGTTCTCCGGCAGAAAAAAACAGACGACTCGAACGAGGACCTGTCCATTCAGCCTGAGGCAGCCTCGGAAGTGAACCCGGATGAGATGGTGACTACTCCAGTGTTTGACCGTCCTGTGGGCAACTTGAAGAGGAATAAGGGGAAAGAGAAAGCCTCGACAGCTCCCAGGAAGGGAAGGGAAAACGGGCATACAATAATCCACCAAACCCCACATTCTTCCGAGTCTTACCCCCATCATTGCGGGCAATCAAGTCGTCTGCCAGAATCATCGGCCCAGCGTGTTACAAACACAAACCGTTTCACCGGTCCACCCACAAATAATTCTGCCGTACGGCCCATATATCTGGACACTCAGCAAGCATCTACTTCCAATTCCATCACCTTTGAAATCACGAACTACTACCGGCATGATGTTCCCCCTCGTCAAAGCAGTGTGGAAGCAAGCTCCTCGATGCGGGATTCCAGCGGTGTTCCTAGGTACCTTCTGAGCAGTTTTCAGAGTTGAGTGCATGTAATACCGTAGGCCCATCATGATAGCACACATCTTGAATGAAATTTCGAATACAATTTTATTGAATGCACATGACCTGAAAGTTACGTGTGTTCAGATTCAAATATTCAACCTCAGGTTTGTCTGCGGCAACACCTTGGACCATTTTGTGTTACCGTCATGCCCACTGGCAGCTTACTGGCCCAATTCCACTCTCGACATGACTCAGTCACAGACAACGAACAGCCAAACGAACATCATGATAGCCTTTCCCCTCCTGGTAGTCCTCTTGCTGGAAATAGACGACCTCGTTCAGAGTCCGTAGAAACAGACTCGGAAGACCGGCGCGAAGAGAAACGACGGAAGCAATTTGCTACCTCCCTCTGCATTGCGACGGGACTTCCTGAGACCGCATTAGATGAATTCATTTCAGTAAGCCCGTTGCACAAGTGAATTCTGACTCTCACCGCATGAGCTAAACATTTGAATGCAGCTCAATCATACAGATATGCTGATCAAGATTCAAGCGAACATTCTACAGATGCAGCTGCAAGAGACAAAGTCACTGGCCACAAAGTTCATTGCATCGGAGGAATTCAAAGTAAGCAAAGAGACTTGGAGCACGACAACTTGATAAAATCTCACTGTTTTATGCAAGGTCATTTTGAAGGATCGGCTTCGGGCCTGCTTGCTTTCACCAAACCTGACTGCGTATGTCTCGGGACTGGGAGACCAAATCTTCGTGAGTATCAGGTCCGCAGGTGACAGAAAGGGTTTTGGAATCATGAGTCGGATGTTCTAGGCATTCGCAAAGAAGAATGTGCAGATTTTCAAGATCCCAGAGGCAGCATTGAATGATCCGGAGATGAACCGGGATATCATCTTTCTGATCAAGGAGATACTGACCAGTCAACGATCAAATATGAAGCAGAAGGTCAGGCGCACGTACTCACAAGTCATTTTTCATCACGGCTGTTATGGCTGACTCAGAGTGCCATATAGCTTGCCAATCACATTACGAGCAAGTCGCATATCTCAATTCTTTGCAAGTCCCTGGCACCTGGTGGTGGGTATGAGATTACCGCAGCCCATTGGGCGCGTGTTGCCTTTTTGGTGGGAATTTCATTTCACGCCTTACGACTCAGATAAGAAAAGCAAGCGCTGACATCTGAGCAATTGAATTTCTAGCGTGATTCGCTCTCAGGATTCAGCGCTGTTGTAGAAAAGTCTCAAGATCATGATCGTTATCTGTCCTCAGACACCGATGAAAATGATGAAGACAAACTGAAGGAAAAGGTCTGGTCCCATGCTGACTTCTGGGAGTATGTGGACATTGTCCTTCGTGAACTCCGGGCTGAAGCACGGAGTAAAGAGGACACGCCTGCCGCTCGTGCCAAATACTTGGAAATGTATGTTCAGACTCCAGCCTGAACTTGACATATCATATCGAGTCTCAGTGTCTTTTAAAGGTTCTTCACGCGCTGCCTTCAACGTGACCGGAATGCGTACCCAGGTTCCATCACAAGCCCTGCTCTTCCTGCATTCGAAAAGGTCACTGTCCCATGGCAAACAACCATCTATAACGGTCTCATTTGGTAGCCATTGAATGGTTCTCGTCTCCGTTCCCTTTTCATGATTGCACTGTGCCGCTGCATTTTTAGACTGGATTTAGTTGGATTTATTCCTAGTAATAGACTCATACCGCATTCATGGACAGTACAGTTTAACGGCAATACATTTCATTCTATGCATTGACTTGGACCTGTGCTGAGGCTCAATCATCTTTCCTGTATTGAGGAATTGAGAATGACCACCGAGGCCATTGCCCTACATATTATTGCCTCACTTTCTATGTCTGAATATCATCAATATGTGGTCATCACGCACAACACGGCTTGTCCATACCAACTTTAAAAATGCCTGTGTAGCACCTTGAATAGTTGCCCCATCAATGAACGACTGTTGCTGCGAGAGCATCATCCTGGTATGCACAGAGTAGTTCCGATGCAGGTCAATATAGCAATGAGCCAGCAACAGGCTCTGCCTTTGATCACCCTATAGTACTATACTTGATGACGATGTAGTCACAATGCCAGAGGATGGACAATGACACTGCTATACTGTCCATTTGTCTCGGGCTTAGCTGGTATTGCATACAACCCCATAATTGCAGCCATGACATGTACCTGTGACCGGCAGCCTGACCTCGATCTGACCTTCAGCAATTGTACGTTATACCGCCGGCCTAAAAGGTACAACAAACACTGTAAAATAAATATAGGGTTGTGGTCACTTGTGGTCAATAATTGCCACACTTTGTAACATATATTTTGCCTGCAGCGATAAGGGTCACCGTGACACAGTTCTACATATAGATGTGACATTTCTCGGAATTTCCCTGTTCAGCGACAGCCAACCCCTTCTGTAACCTCGCCCTCGCTAAGGGTCAATTTGACCCCTCGCAAAAACGGCTGTGTAACTAAACAAGAGTCCACGTGGCGCATACAAAAAAAGGGGGGTATCGGTCTGGGATCATGAAAGCAAACAACACCATGACGGCAGCCAGAAGCGGTATCCAAGGGGCGGCTGAAGGCAGTGCTGGATGAGTACTAAAAGAAATGGGCGTCGTGATCACGACGAAGCACGGCCTGAAGGGGGTATCGGGAGCGGCGGTGGTACAGGACGACAGAGAAAAAAATCGCACGCTGAACTTGAAGTGGTATCACTGGCAGGGGCAACTCGGAACTTGGCAGTCCAGAGGAAAAGAATGGGCACATTGCAATTTCATCAGCAAATGAAGAAGGTTAAGAACGAGGAATCCTAAAGATCATGCAAATACAACGACAATTAGCAAACATATTGCTGCATAATAAGACTTACTGATGTTAGCGTATCGCCAGTATCGGTCACCACTCTCGGCGGCCGCAGTAGAGCCGCCTCCCTCGTGAACAATGGGGCACAATGGTCGGCACCACACCGTCATCACATCATTGCACTGGATTGTTTGTGCAAGCGAAGGAGGGTGAGAGTGAGAGTGAGAGTGAGGTCGAGGTCGAGATGTACTCACCATCATATCTCGTTGTCGTCTCGTTGTCGTCCATGCCGTCGCGTTGGATGAAGTCAGACTTGGAGGGGGATGCCCGGATGCGAGCGCACGGACGAGGTGTTGACGCATCATGGCATTGTGATGGGACGCCGTTGTGTCCTCATATTGCGTGAGGGTAGGACGATGTCATAGATGTACATCGTTGTCGCGTTGAAGTTGTAACATTGAACGACAAAGTTTTTAAATTTGGTATCGAATTATTAGAATTCTCACGCACTGACCATGCACCAAACTTGGCTAACAGTTTCTCAGTTTGCTCTAAGTACCTCGGCACTGGTCGGTCATCGATCGACGGCGCGACTACAACATCCAGAACGGACTGACCAACACTACCAGTGAGTACTCACTGTGCACACCTCCGAACCACTTGTGAATGACACCACAGATCATCCTCACCGGAATGTAGCTCAAGGATGGACGCACTCTCTCTGACTACAACATCCAGAAGGAGTCTGGTACCCTCCACCTCCGAGTTCGAGTCACTCGATACACCACCAGTGAGTACTCACCGTGCGTACTATGGTTCCACGGCTCATCCTCACTGGAAAGCAGCTCGAGGACAGTCGCACTCTCTCTGACTACAACATCCAGAAGGAGACTACCCTTCACCTCTGCATCCAAGTCACTCGCGAATAACGCTGCGGCTCATCCTCACCGGAAAGCAGCTCGAGGACGGTCACACTCTCTTTGACTACAACATCCAGAAGGAATCTACCCTTCACCTACCCAACGTGCAAGACGTGGACCCGCCGGTTCGACGAGTGTTGCGCGAAAAAGAACTCGCAGCCTGCGTGGTTGCAGCCGAACTCCGCCAAGCTCGTCGGCTCTCGCTCTGGGGAGGTGTACATCCCTCCTGCACGCCTTCGTGGCTCAGGTGGACAAGCTCAACGGAGACGGACTATATTCTGGAGAGTTGTGCGATCGAGAATCACAGACGGCAAGTAGCGCATACGGTCGCGACTGGCTACGAGGCGTGGCGTCGACTGCTGGACATGATGCACACGAAATGCTTCCACCGACTCCCGCACGACCGACGAGAAAACATGTTGTTCGACCTACTGCACGTGTTACCTGAGATCGTGCGCTCCGACGTTTAACAAGGGACAGCCGCCTTGCTTTCCGAGGCCAGTCTATCTACGATCGCGAAACCGCGCGAGGACCGACGACATCAAGTCGTACTTCAATCTGCCGGGGAAGACGTCGACGCGGGTTCTTTGCTTAGTACCGAGCGCCCGTTTGGACTTCTTCGGAGCCTGCTCGAGTGCGTGTTGGACAACATCCATTCGGAGCTGGTACGCGGCAACCTCTATGCCAGCTTGCTTGATCAACTATCTCCATCTCGTTTCTGCGGACGATGGGCACGCGGACGCGGAAACCTCCTCCTCTCTGGTCGATACGTTTGGGAAGCGGTTGATGGCATTGTCGGTGTCTGCGCTGGGTTCGGCGGACGAGCTATTGTTGTCGCTGGCGGAGAGCCGCGGTGGGTTTGGGTCGTCGCGGTCGTGCCAATGCGTGCACACGCGCACACGTCGTCTGTGTTGGAAGCGGGCACGCTGTCCGCGATGAAGAACAGGATGGAGCGGTTGGTGGGCACGATACCGCGGGACGCGATCGACGGGACGGAGGTGTGGAAGACGGTGTCGTTCATGCTGCCAGTGCTCAATTCGCTGGCGCATCTGTGTCGCGCGTGTTATTGGCGTCGTTGATGCGCTATGGCATCTTGGCGATTTTCGTGAGGCGGTTGAAGGAGGCGGAGATGCATTTGCAATGTGCGTTAAAGCCTGATCCGGGTGCGTCGAGCCGTTCTTCGTTAATGACCGCCGCATATGGTCCTTTGCACAGTAGTTCACACTCTACTTGTATTCTTACTTGTAGCGTAACTTGTATACACTTGCTACCTACTTGGTAATCGGGAACATTGCTTACATTTATGGTTATTTGAAATAGTACTTATTATGACTTGCGACATACTTGCGCCTCGGCTAACGCGATAAGTAAAAAATAAGTAGTAAGTATGGCATAAGTGATTTGTTAATTGCCTGATGTGGCAGGAAACCCGTCTGCCAATGCGTCCGAGTCGGGGGCACGAGGAGCATCATTCGAAGATCCAGCAGCATCCTCAATTAGAACTGCTGGTTAGAATGGCTGCACTGGTCAGACAGACAGAAAAATCGCGAACATACCATGACTCTGATACGTTTGCGAGCAGGACCGCTCTCGGACGTAGACGGCTGCCTGTGCAGTGGACGTGAGGAAGACGGTTTGTTCGGCCTGGGTTGGTTGGCCGGTGGGACCATACTAGATTCATGGAGGGCGCGTGTTTGATGCATGTTCTGCTTTTCGTGAGGGGAAGCTCGTTGGAAATGTCGTTTCCAGGTTGCTAGAGAAACGAGATGGGGTCGGTTTCTGAGGCTACAAACGCAGATGTGCTTGCTGGGTCGCTGAACAGACAAATTGATATTTGTATTCATCTTAGAATTGTGTAAACTTGTATGTATGTGTAGGGGGCAATGGGCGGTGCGCCGGTGTATGGTGTGTGGTGTGCGGCGTGTGCGGCGTGTGCGTTGTAGTGTGTGTGTACGGTGCAGTGTGTGGTGTGTACGGTGGAATGAGCGTGCACATACGCAGATGGGTATGGTATACAGTGTGCCCGTATCGAAAACATGCATAGTAATTGCAGTAATGCATTGGCATTGTATGACGAACATATCAGATCAGATCTATCAGATGCTGACATACATAAATCACACCCGCGCACACTCGGCAATATTCGGACATATCCATTTTTCACTGGGCATGATGTATCGGACAGATACGGCTTCCCACGGGAGATGCCGAGCGTGGGTAATGGGGAGAGCTCCGTAACTTCAAGCTTCAAGTTCAAGTACGCACAAATTGGCACCTTCTTGAGAAGCACCTTCAGTTACTACGAAACATACCATACTAATGGCACTTCCAACAACGCAACGACATCGGTCTGGTCGTTTGGCTACATGAGATTCGTTGTAGTGTATTTTCGGCAGCCCAGATAACTTATCCGAATCCGAGATGCTCTTCCAATTTCCAAAGGTCGCACGAAGATTGATATTATCATCATCTGCTACATCCACTACAGCTTTCAGACATGGCAGGACAGAGCGGACCAGATCCCATTCTCCTAACGCTGTTTGCCAATCGTTTCATGAGCGTCGCGGAAGCGATGGGACGGTCGCTCCAGCAGACGTCCATTAGCACCAACATCAAGGAGAGACTCGACTTCTCCTGTGCGCTCTTCGCACCCGATGGCGATCTCGTCGCGAATGCTCCATTTATCCCCATTCACTTGGGGTCGATGAGCTTGTATGTGCATTCCATCCAACGATCCCATCATCGTCGCTCTTATCCTGCCCTGTCTCGATTAGCGCCGTCAAGTACCAGATGAAACTCCACGGAAAGAGCCTCAAGGATGGAGATGTTCTGATGACCAACTCCCCTCACGCAGGCGGATCGTGAGTACTCTGCTTTCGTTCGAGCGTCCCCACAAACTCCAATCCGTTCAGTCACCTTCCGGACATCACGATTATCACCCCTGTCTTTGACACAAAGTCGAACGAGATCATCTTCTTCACCGCCTCCCGTGGCCACCACGCGGACATTGGTGGCATTCTCCCTGGTTCGATGCCCCCCACGTCGGTAAACATCTTCGAGGAAGGTGCAGAGATCGTCAGTTTCAAGATCGTAGACGGCGGCATTTTCGACCAAAAGGGCCTCTACGAATACATGGTCGAGAAACCGGCCCAGCACCCGGGTAGCTCTGGTTGCCGAAACATCAGAGACGTGGAGAGTGACTTGAAAGCGGTGATTCAACCCCTATACTCAGATGCCGTGTAGAATCTGACCCCGTTACCAGCAAATCGCTGCCAACTACAAGGGTGTGCAGCTAATCCGCGCAAGTGAGAGCAAGGCTTGTTATTACATCTCGTCGCTCACGTATTTCTCAGTGGTCAATGAATATGGCTTGAAGACTGTGCAAGAGTACATGTTTCATATTCGCGCGAATGCCGAGAACTCGGTCAGGAACCTCTTGGTGGAGGTTGTGAAACGTGCAGGTTCCAATGTGTTGACAGCCGTGGATTATCTCGACGATGGAACACCGGTGACTGTCTTTCGCTTATTCTTGTCAACCGCGGGCTCACGATATATCGTCAGATCCGACTGAGGGTCGAGATCAACGAACAAACGCGATCTGCGGTACTCGACTTTGAAGGCACTGGTTGTGAAGTTCGCGGAAATCTGAATGCTCCGATTTCCGTTGTACACTCAGCTGTCATCTATTGCATGCGGGCGATGTTGGATACTGATATCCCTCTCAATGCTGGTTGCCTCATGCCACTTGAAGGTACACATATTCTTCTCATCAAAGCCAGCAGCTTACTCATAAGAACGCCAGTTATAATCCCAAAGAAATCGTTGCTATCACCTTCTCGAACCGCTGCGGTCTGCGGAGGAAATGTTCTCACCTCTCAGCGAATCGTTGACGTTGTATTGAAGGCTTTCCACGCCTGTGCAGCTAGCCAAGGATGTACAAAGTGAGTTTTGTACTTGGTTGCCTCATCGTAGCTCATTCTGTAGCAACCTTACTTTCGGCACCGGAGGAAAGAACACCGACGGGGTAGCTGTTGCAGGGTGGGGATATTACGAGGCGAGCTATTTTTGTCTCCACTTGGTCTTGCTCTGATCTTATAATCAGACCATCGCGGGAGGCTCAGGTGCCGGTCCTGGGTGGAACGGTACGTCTGGGGTACATACTCATATCACAAACACGCGTATCGGAGATGTCGAGATACTGGAGCGCCGATACCCCGTTCTTCTGCATCGGTTTGGATTGCGTCCCGGTTCAGGTGGGGATGGAAAGTGGCATGGCGGAGATGGTGTCATTCGGGAATTCGAAGTAACCCACCCGCTCCAAGTGTCAATCTTGAGCGAGGCAAGTGTCCATCCTTGCACACTAAGCGTGAATTTCACAACGGATCGTTTTACAGCGACGCACCCGAGCACCGTATGGTGTGGATGGGGGAGAGCCTGCTCTGATGGGTCGAAACACTTGGATGAAGCAAAGGCGCGACCAGGATGGCGATCTAGTTGCTCACGAGGATCAGGGACCACGACATATCAATATTGGTGGCAAGGCGACCATATTCATGGGTAAAGGAGATCGACTGCTGATCGAGACACCTGGAGGCGGCGGATGGGGTATTCCCGGCGGAGGACAAGATACTGTATCACAGACACACAAGGCAGCATGGGAGGCCCGAGGTAGCTTGGCGGAGAGGGCGGCTGCACAAGCTGGTTTCTAAAGATAGATCGTTGGTTTGTTGTTTGTTCCATGCTGTCGAATTTTCCAATTTAAATAATGTAAAAAATTATTTCTGTTCCGCCTTCCAATTCATTGTCCCACTACCGACGTCTTCTGCACTCAAGTAGGCCTCACCTTCGAGAGGAGATCTGAGAGGGATGGATGTAGTGGTAACGACTGTGTTGGGACGTACTGGTGGGAGGATATCTGAGAGAGAAGGACTCGAGGGTGGGGTTTGAAGCGAAAGGAGCGATCAGATCATATTGGTTGAGGCTATCCCAGACTGGAACTTACCCCTGCTCCGCTTACCGGACAATTAAGGTTTGAAGCAATTGGCAAATATTATGCACGTGGATATTGCTTCCGTTTCCGATCCCTTAAAGCTTACTCCTGTTTTCTGACATAGACAGTCCGAGTCCCTGACTTGAACGCCCCCATGCAAATCGGCCTCGCTGGCGTTCCTCCGCGAACGGAGGACCTGCTCGATTTTATCGTCGTCGGGGGTGGTTTAGCAGGTCTATCTACTGCATGGTCTCTACGAAAAGTGGGCCATAGGGTCACGGTTTTCGAACAGGGCAGCGCGGAGGTGATGGCCAAGGTAGATCGGTTCCCTCTCCGTTTTTTTCGGAAACTGTAAATGTTGAGCTGACACTCGACCACTATTCAGTGTCGCGAAGGCGTTCGGTCTACCCCGACAATGACACAGATTCTCAATGACTGGGGCATCGGTGACGAATTGCGCAGGGTGTCGTTTCGGATCAAACAGATGACCTTTCTTGATGGTACGTGGTCGCTTCCCGGGATTTTCAAGATGAATCTGAGATACATTTCCGACAGGGAAAACGGGAGAAGAACTCGGACTCATAGCCATTAGTGGCAAAGTGACGGACAGCCTTCCCGCCGAGTTTCGCTCTGTTCCGGTTCGTTCCGAGTTGATAGCGGTCGGCCTCGAACATGGCAGTACTGACGTTCTCGTTCCTAGTATGGGGTGCTTTTCGGAATATTCTACCGCCTTGCAAAGGAATCGGGCGTGGATCTTCACTTCAGCACAAAAGTCGTCTCCATACATCCATGGGAAGCGTCAGTCACCTGTGAAAACGGGCTGCACATGACGGCCGACGTCATCGTGGGAGCTGACGGCACGGAAAGCATCGTACGTCCGGTGGTTCTAGGGCCTTCTGCCCCACCGCCCGATTGTGATAATCGCTATACTGTTTGGTGAGTGCGCTCCGGGATTCGTGGTCAGGATGCTGACAGACGTCTTGTGCAGTCTCGTCGCCCCTGCCGACGTAATCAGACAGGACAAGGAACTAGCGGCGTTAATAGACGCGAGAAGCGTAGGTCCATCTTGCCTGTGTAGGCGAACCGGATTGATTCACTTTTTATTTATCTTGAAGTGGACGGCATGGCTAGCAGACGACTGTTCTATGCACGGCATACTCACTGTAAGCGTCATTTTTATTTCCGCCACAAATATGTAGCCAGAATGTTTTGACAAGGGACCTGGACCAAATCGCGATTACTCGCTAGTGGTGAGCATCAAGATGAATAGTAGGGACGTACGGGAAGAGTTTCCGATGAGCCTTGAGTCACTGAAGGCGGATTTGTTTGAAGCTCGGTGAACACCTTGGATACTGAGACTAGATGTTCCTTAAGCTGATACGCCTCGATGTTCTCAGTGCCCAGAAACTTTTGAAGCAGGCCAAACTTCAAAGCAAGGCCGAGTTTAAGCACTACGAGCCATTTAACAATTGGGTACATGAAAGCGGAAAAGTTGTTATCGTTGGAGAGGCGGCACACCCAATAATAGTGAGTTGAGCGTCATCTCCCACTCGTTTTCGAAGCCCCAACATTGCTTCCCCTGTGTGTAGCCGTGCGGATCGCACAATGCCACCACGTGCATCGAAGATGCCATGACACTTTCCGCGCTATTCTCACTTCCGGCAACGAAACATCAAACGTCAATGCTTCTCGGCGTGTTCGAAGAGCTCCGACAACCACGTTGTGCCGCCGTTCAAAGATACATACGGCGGAAACGGGAAGTGATCACCATTCCCCACGGACCGGGTCAACGAAGACGTGATTGGTTGCTACGCACTCAACGCGTATGCCATCAGAGCGAAGAGATGGACGACGATTTCCTCTGTACCACTTACTCGGCCTTCGTCAAACTATACGGCTTCAACGCCCGCGAGGCCGTGCAAGACTGGTGGGTGACATTGGGTCGAAGCATACTCGACCGCGTTCCCGAGTCGGAAGACGAGGACTCAGATTCGGACGATGAGGTCGACTCGGATGTGATCGTCGTCGACGCGGACGTCGAACGGAATGGGCCGGAGTATCCCATCCTCTCAGATCCTCTCATGGGCGAGGACGATGATGTCGTCCGTGAATCCGAAGCTCATCGTCGGGGTCAACGGTAGACAGGCATGTATCGGAGCGTCGCATTTTTATGCACTTTTTCATCAGGACAGGACTTACTCGTCGTTGTTTAT